>MJUU01046010.1:32095-46629 GCA_002080025.1 Modiolus philippinarum | reverse complement strand
CCCCCCCCCCCCCCCCCCCCCCTTCAGGTTAAATGGTTGGTCCCTTGTGTCTTGATGCCAAATTTACACAAGCAATATAAAATAACACGAACATATTTTTCATATTATGTAATTATCATTGCTCTTTTTGCAATAATTACACTTTTAATTAATGCATAACAAGCCTTTTGAGCACCATGTTATCATTTGTTATTTTTGCTATCACATTTATATAATTATCTAAAGTTTCTCACAAAAATCTTTATTAAGTACTTTAATCATATCTTAATATGTATCTTTATAAATATTTACTTTCATATTAGATTCAAAATGCATATACAAACAGATCATTATTATATATCTTCAATGAAGGTGGGTCACTCGTAGGTTCAAATTTCAAAGGTTTTCAAGTTGTTAAAACAAATATTTTTTTATCCTTCAGTATACTTGTACAGATACAAGCTTTTGAAAAAAATCTGATTGCATTAAAAATGATGTACATAAATAACATTTCTAAAAAAAGGGAGAGGTCAGTGGACATTTTTTCAAAAAACTTGTAGGACAAATATACAATGTAAATAGTAAGTCTATATGAATTGTGAAAGACTAACGACTGCATTTGATCATCGGAGTTTTCGTGAAAATGGCTGCAATTGCAAACACTTTAAATACATTAAATCGGATAGAAAGAAACATTTAAAACATAGGAATGGGACAACTTCATTCAAATACAGTCAAACCTTCCAAACTGACTACATATATGAAGCAACTCTTTGTCTCACTGTAAATGTGGTAATTTTAGTGTTGGGGTAATTTTCATATATTAATTTTGCAGTCAAGAAAAATAATTTGGTTTTGAAGTGTTATATATAAAAGCGCAAACGTTAATTTTGTCCAATTTGAAAAGCCCTGAGCATGAAAGCCAGCCCCTAAAAAAATGTTTGTCCTATAAAATGGAGAAAATAGCATCTGGCAAAGATTTCCACAATGACAGTATGTGTCCGAGTTTTGTTTACCACTGTAGTTGATTTCAGATTGGTATAACCTGTATTCAGTGACCACCTGTGTTATGTGACCCTATTTCAGAGCATCAATAGACCAATTTGCAATTTCTTTTTATGAATGAATTGCTCTAATTAGCCTTAGGTCAATAGGAGTAAATTGCATCAAGTTACATTGTGATGTCCATAAATCTATATCATGTCAAAATTTTCCAGAAAAATTCACAAATTGGAAACTCGTCTATACCGTGGATGTTTGCTCAAGACAGGTTTGACTATATATTACATAAAAAGGTTTCAATGAATATCACAGTAAAAAATGGGAAGCATATTTTCTTATACTTAACAATATGAAAAATGATTAACTTAATTTTAACCTAGAATGTGCTCTAAATAGAAGCCTGAATAGACATATGAATACATTTCTACCCTTGATATACTTGATTAAGAATACTATTCCTCCAGTCATAATTATGTTGTTGTCTTTCAATGCCAATGATAATATTCAATTTAACAGATATCAATGTTCTTATAGTGCTTACAAGGCAGACATATGGTTGCGTAGATGGAAAGATACCTGACAGAACCATATCCTCTACACTGACTCCCTTGCTAATAGGATTTCACTAAAAAAGATACATTCCAGGGATTGAAATGCTGAACTTGATTACTCTTTATTAAAGGGGCCGACTCTGACCTGCCATTGGGTGTGGGGTTTCCTCACCATTCATTGAAGATCTTATGGTGGCTTTGAGTTGTTATTACTCCCCTTTGGGTCGTTGTCTTTTTTACACATTCCCCCTTTCCCTTCTTTTTTTCTATTGTCTGGATTGTCTCTTCTAAAATTTGAAATAAAAAACATAATTTAACTGGTTTTGCCCATTTTAGAGCATAAACTGATTTTTGTGAGGATAAAATACTGAGGAAGACGCAAATTATTGGGCCTTTACACATAATGTGCCAAAACTAACAACAAACATGGGTAGGGAGCAGTAAGAAACAACAGGAAATCCCCTTGCCAATTTGTTTTTTGTTCAAGTCATTTTCAGACTTGAAACAATGAGAAGCTGAAACTATCTCTGAAGATGCATCCACTGATAAAGATTATATTATAAATCAAACACAAACTTATGCATGATAATTTTCAACAGGAACTTAATGACTTCCGAACAAAATATTCCTGTACTGTGTAGTATCTCAGATCTGCAAATTAATGCAAACTTTAACCCGAGTTACTCAAGCCTGAAATGTAGGTCAAGGTAACCCAATATTTATACCAACATCATGACCTATAAAACATACATATCAGCATAAAAGCTATGTATTTCAAAAGACAAATTGACTTTGCCCTTATTACAGTCAATTGGACAAAGGGACATGTGAAGGGAAAAAGCAAAACGCTCACTTCCAAACTCTGAATAATTATTAGCTGACACTTAATTAAGGGAGGCATTTCAACTCACACTTAATGCCTTCACACAGAAATTCTTATATCAGATATCAATTTTTGGTCATATGATGTTATTTACATTTTACAATCTCTATTTTTCTACATTTTACAAAAAAAAAAATCAAAATAGCTTTAATTCAAAAGTAATATCACATAAGTAGGTTAGTAAAACTATGAAAACACAACATTAAATATAATAAAAATACATTTTTTACAGTGCAATGCACTAATTATGATATGAACACAATTTTGTTATCTATAACAAAATGAAAATAACTTAAAAAAATTTTTCTACTATAACATTTGGTCATTTCAGATATAAAAGTTTGGTTGTCGAAACAAGAGATCAGAAAGGCACTTTGATATATTTCATGAGTAATTATTGTATAACTACTCAGCCAAGATCAATATAAATCATAATAATGTCACAAGTACTGAACAATGCAGGATTAAACGAGTTTTGGAACTTGTGACACAAGTTTAATCCATTGCGTTGTTCGAAACAAGTAAGGTTATTATTGATATTCATCATTGTTGATTAGATACACCTATTACTAAAAAATCTTTTAAATCTGTAAACAAATTTTAGATGCAACTTTATGGGGATTATTTTTTTATATCAATGCGCAAGATGTTAACATTGATGATAATATTGTGACATCCATTTCCTACAGTGAAAATATATTGTTTATTTCAATAATAGAGAATATGAGATTTATTTATCTGGGAAAACTCGATAAATCCTGCCTATCATTATAATAATGGTTGTTTTCTGCCTGAGATCAGGAAATGGGAAAATCAGTAAAACAGAACAACTAAATACTAAAGTTATTGTAGAAGTAGTTTCTGAATTTAGTGAGAACCGAATCACCAGCCCAAAATGAACAATCCAAGGACAACGGCAACATTGGAAAAATAAAGACATAACATGAGCACGGCACAGAAAAGAAAAATGAAGACATACACATATACAAAGATGAATCACACAGACCCAATAAAAAATCATAGGCGAGATCAGGTGTATTGGTAGAGAATAAGCATCTCCTGCTTCTTATAAAACAACCTCTGGGTGGAACATGTCAAATCCAGTAGTAAAGACAAATTCAGGTAGAGGTGAAACAAACTTGAGCTGCAAAATGAAAGATCTCCTGTCATCTGGGGAACAGACATCCAAATAGTGGTCTACTGTGATGTCTACTGTAAAACTTCTGGAGGGATGACTTCAAACCCTTGTTTAAGTAGCCTATTTGTAAGCAATCAGGCTCTATCAAGGTAGTCATTGTATTGACCACAGCACCTTGAGTAGCAAAAGAGTAAACTCCATATGCTGGCACTTTTGGAATTTTGCTACTAGGGAAACAGAAGTTTACTATTGGGAAATTGAAGTCATCACGTTTGTCATACAGCCTAGTTTGTAGTGTACCTCTGTTGTCAATTTCAAGAAAAGGTCAAGGAAATAGGTCGATTTGGAAGTATCTGTAGTATCCTTAATTCCGATCTTTTTTGGATAAATAAGATGAAGAAAATCACCAAAGTGAGGGTTGTTTGATGATAAAATATATTTATATAACAAAAACTGAAATTAAAGGACTGGGCCAGTTTTAAGAGCAATTTTTATAACTTACACATCTTCACTGTAGATAAAATCAACATTTGGAAGATCATCAATAAATTCTCATGCTTATTTTTCAGCTAAGGGCAAAATACTGTCAATTAAGGTAGATGGGTAGTCCAAATTTTTTTTCCATAGATTTTCTTTATTTTCTCAGGAAAGTTTCCTTATCATATTAGCATTGAAATAAAAAAATAAAAAAGGGGGATCACCGTGCTTGTTTTAAAAATAACTGATATCATAATAATCAAATATTTCTAATGAATATATAGGGAAAAACAGGTATATTGTTGATTTCTTTAAAACAATTCCATAGATTTTTTTCTTCTTTATTCATGTGTTAGCCCTTGAACATACTTTCAAAAAATATAAAGAAAAATGGGGGTCACCGACTTTGTTTTCCATTAAATTTATAAAATGTGAATTTTCATAGTGATATCTATGTAAAATATTTTTATTAGATTATCTCCCTTTTTCAAATATCTTGTTCCAACTTATTTAATTATCAAGCTACCATTCCCTGTCTTATTAGATAAAGACATTTAAAATCAAGTCCATGTAGGTCCTTTGCATTTTGTATTATGAATATAATATTGATTGATTTATTACAAATAAAAATATTCGCATATTTAAAGAGCAGATAATACCACAACAACATAAATAACGAATTCAAAATGGTGGCAGACTACCGATCTACCTCAAGAAAGTTTTATAGTCATTGTAGATGTGTTAGTTTTCTAAAAAGCATATCATTTTGATGCTAACTTTGATAAAGTTTTGATTCTCAGGGTAGGTCTCTGGCACTAATTATATAGTTTATTCTCAGGGTGTGTCTCTGGCACTAATTACATAGTTTAAACTCTGATCAAAATAAAGTAATGTCAGTTTTTTATTTAAGCATTGAAATTTGATGCAGATTTCAAAGCAGTTCGAAATCAGTGCTTACTCTAAAGTGGATTCAATCGCTGTACTAACAGTAATAAGCATGAGCGAAGGAATCTGATGCTAATTTGACTGTGGTGCTAACTGCACTCTGGTTTTATTGCCCTTGTAGATATCTCTGTATCAACATCTTCAGACTTCTATTTGGTGTGAGCTGTTTTGTATTCAGAATACCATTAGTCATGGGACTAGTTTTCTTCCCTTTTTCTATCCATCCCACGATGGCAGATCTCTCATATGTGTATCCATCTGTAAGGAATAACAACATTTTAATAATAATAATAATAAATGGCAGATGAAATGTTCTCCTTCTTTTCATTTAGGTCCTATCTTAAACTATGGTCAGAAAAGTTACAACATATAAGTGGTCATTTTTGTGGGTCTTAAATTTTGCAATTTCTTTTTAAATTGTTTGATATTATTTTCATGGACTGAAATATCTTTGTTGAAGTTCATTTCGCAGTTTTCAATTTAAGCGACAATAAAACCGTGAATAAAGCGAAAATTATGTACCTGCAAAAACATTAACACTCATAAATTATGGTCAGAAAAGTTGACATCATATAAGTGGTTATTTTTATGGATTAAAACTTTTGTGATTTCTTTTTCATTTGTTTTATTTTATTTTCATGGACTGAAATATGTATGATTTGTTATTATTTCCTGTATACCATCTTAGTTGAAGTATATTTCATGATTTTCAATTTTCACGACATCAGTATAGCAGCGAATAAAACAAAAATTAAGTACCCACAAAAAATAACTGCTTTTCTAGTATAATCTTTATTTGAAACTCATAAATCATAACTATTGAGATAACATAAATTATGCTCATATTGGTGACCATCATAGATGTTATTATTGAGAAAATCTGATGGCCATTTAGGATATTATTATGGTCAATGCTATATGTATATCATTATATCACATACAACTTTTAAATGACTTATGCACTAACTAATTTGACCAAGTTCAATTCCAATGAAAGGAATTTATCTAATTAAAGAAAAAAAATAAATTAAATTGTTATAAACATATGTATAGCATTGGCTGCCATCTTTACAACCACACATATTTACTGGACACACTACTTTAACAGAGTCATTGGTATCTAGAAAAGTATAAAGTAACCAATTTCAAAAGGCATTATTGCAGAACATGCAACTCCATACCAAATCCATCTTGGCAAAAGTTTTGTGGTCAACAACTAACAAATCATGTACAAAGATTGTATTCAGTTTTAATAACTAGAAAACACGAGGGGACTTTATATAAACATAAGTGGATGATATAAATCGGATAATGGTTTTTATGAAATAAAAACGATACGCTAGGCTATGGAATAGCCTTGGATAGAAAATTGCGTGTTTGATTGACAAGGGTGTGGTGGCTCATGATGTATTTGTATACTCAAATCAATAATTTTTGTTATTTTTGTCATGTCGGATTCTACATACACAACTGATCCATGTACAGCTCGCTGATCACTCTTGGGTAAAATCACAATTTTGTAAAATGGTAAAACTGGAGAAATTAAATGTTGTTCTAGCGTATTTAATTCTTCAAAAGGAGCTTTATCCATTTCTAAATTATTTATTATTGGTTACACACATAGGAGTTACACGTTTAACACACAATACGCTTCTCTTCTTTTAACATTTCTTTCCACCTCTCATCTTTTGCATTAAATTCTCTCTCGTGTACTTGGCTTCGAAACATATACCTTTTACAGCACACACAAATACCGTATTTTACGGCCTAAAGGTCAATATTTTTTTTCCAAAAAATCGTGGGCTGGACCTTTCTGCCGTTTCGACCTATCTGATATCAAATCAAAATTTTCTTCTCGCCTGAAAAAATTAGTACAGACGTCTGAAAGGTATGCAAGAAGATTCTATGACCTGATATTTTGTTCCTGATATTGCTGATATTGCTATTTAAATATCAAAATATTTCAAATCTCAATATGACAATAAAATACAGTTAATGTTGTTTATTGTTTTGTTTTTTGCACACTCGCAAAGCAGGAAGTGTTTGTTGGGTTATAATTACGATGAAAGTCGGAACAACTATGAATCAGTTACGGTTCTTCAGGGTTGCATTTTTGACTGAATATTTTTATTTTTGAAGAAAGTTCCTGCAGTATTTAAAGCATTTGTTTAATATTTAACAATTAAGGACATCAATTATCCATCCTGATTGGCTTAACTGATACAAGGATTTGCTTATCATACCTGTACATGGTGGGAAAAGAACAATAACTCTTACTCTTAATGTTTGCACATGCGTACAGGTTAAAACATGGCGAGGAAAATTCTGGCAATCGAGATGTGAAATTAACGTGTGCAGTCATTATTTTATTACTTCAATCTTTTGAGTGAATTATTTTTATGGGAAATTAAATATTTGTGTCAATGAAATGGATCACGGCTTGGAGATAAAATTGGACCTAATTAGCGAATAACACCTGGACATGTCAAGCCATCAAGACAGCTTGTTGACATCTTTATGGCTTCCCTGGATAAACATTAATCAGTGATTAAATAATTACACCAGTAAACTGACAATCTATAATGAATTGTAACAACAGTTTAATTGACATTCCCAAGTCTGAACAATATTATAATTTGTTTTGAAAAGGAAATGACAAAACAAACAATTTATGAACATCGCTTTATTTAAATTTATTTATTTTCATAACCCCAAAAAATGATTGTATTAATAATAATAATAATTCAAATCAGCTAGTACAACATAAATTATAAACAATTTAAACAGTGGACAGAGCTTATACTTACCAATACTTACTTTCAAGAAATCGTCGGCTGTCGACCTATACGGCGCCCTTGACCTATCTGAGAACGGATCCAAAATTTTCCCCAAAAATGGGCCCTTCAACCTATACGCCCTATCGACTTTTAAGCCGTAAAATACGGTAAACACCGGTAGCCCTTTATTCTTCTGCAAAAACACAATTCTATCTCTTTCCACCTTTCGTTCTCCATTGCCTAAGTGTCTTCTCCACAAACTACAATCACGCTTTGTTTAACACAATTGAAAAGTCTTTTATAGTATTTGTATATTATTGATTATTGCACAATACCTCATCTTTATTTATTAACTTCTTGTTTTAAATCTATACATTACTGTTCTTATTCTTTTTATCATATCTATATTTCTAAATCTGGCTAAGCGATATTGCAATAACCTCTACAAACCTGTTCCCAGTACCACCTATAGTAAATGTTTATAATACTTTTCAACTTCCACAAGGAAACAGAAAAATTAAAACCCGCCCCATTTTATCAGGACGAAACTGGACGCCATTTTGATTTCGAGAATCTGAAATTCCTATTGGTCAATAGTCTTCTGCGCAAGCGTACTCCTCACCTCCCCCCAAGACCTATCTATATAGCTAGGCTATTCCATAGCCTAGCTAACGACGAACACAGACAGAATGACATATTGACAAACACACAACTAAAGGTATCACCTAATGTGTCCCTGATGGCTTCGAATTCATTTTATAGGCCACTAAAAGGCAAAAATAGTAATGGTGGATTACATGATACCCCGCCACGTTTCACAAAATTTCTAAGTATCAAGGGACATAACTCCAGAACCCCTTGGACCTCTGAACCCATATTCGAACTCGACCTGAGTTTTGTAATGAACAAGCTACATAACAAGTTTGAAGACTGTATGTTATTCCGTTCAAAAGTTATCAGTCGGAAACCTTCGGGGGAAGGACGGACGGACAGACGGACGGATGGACACACTACTGAGGGTATCACATAATACCACGCCACTACGTGTGGCGGGGTATAAAAAGTAATGAGAAAACATAATGCAACACTGCAACACATTTGCAAGATATTGTAAAAACACCCAATTTCCACAAATACATACTTAGGGCTAACTATGTGACAATTTCTTTTTGTTACAGTTGTTACTTTTTTTGATGTAAATAATGTACAAAGATAAATTCAAGATGGTGTAATTTAAGTGTATTTTCTTTCTCACAATTTATGCAGCAAAATCACTCCCCAAAAATGTTGTCGTAAAGCATGTCTTGGAAACTTATGCTCATGAGGAACTTCAAAGTATTTTCCAAATTCCAATGTTAAAAGAAATGCTGTAGTCTGAATTAAATATTACATTCTGTCTCCTGAGGTTCTGATTTATTTGTGTCTATGGCCTTTGAATACAGGACTTTCAAGAAAGGAACTGTCGTGAAATTGAAGGCGGAAAATGATTGCTTCAGATACCAGTTAAAAGGAATACTGAATTTCTGAACCTATTAAAATAAATAAATACCACATAAAAAAAAACTTTTTATGAAAATGAAGTGCATTTATAATTTTTCTTATATGACAATTCGCTCAACTAAATTTTAATTGACGAAAAACAATTAACCTGATGCTCTACAAATGGATTTAATATAAATCACCCTTAGCTCAACAGTGTTAATTAATTAGTGATTCCCTCTCTACGTATTGTCTTTTTTCGTATAAAAATAGACCTTTTCCCGAGTGAACACGATTCAAGTCACGTATTATGTATTCCATATTTACTTTTTTTCCTATCGTTTTCTACTACCATTGTTTTATGGTAATTTTTTTTTATAAAATTTTGTTTCTTAGTTGAAATACTTACCCTCAGCTATAACTGGATCTTTCATTACCTCTCTTGTGATTGGACATAAAAACTCGTCAGGTAATCCTACATCTAAAAATAGACAGCTAAAACTAGATTTTTATCAGTTATACAGGAAAATTCTCTATAAATGAATTTTGTATTGTACCTGAATATCATGTAAAATGGGCTCATAGAGGGATTATATCATTTGTTTCAGAACAAGTTATTGTTTCAAGTTATAAATTCCATAATAATGCTTGAAAAAAGCCTTATACCCATATAACATGTAACAAGCAAAGTTCACCTCCTCTTGGCACATTGTCACAGCAACCCAATTTTGCCTGGATGCTAATCTACTATCTAAAATGCATGCATATGCAAAGTTACATGAACCTACAAAGTACAGTTACTGAGATATGAACTCTGATTGAGTCAGATGTATATATTAATGTAAGTTGATCAGGCATAAAATCTAGGTAAAAGTGACCCAATTTTGCCTGGATGCTGACCAACCATCAGAGAAACATGCATATGCAAGGTTAGATGATCCTACCATGTACAGTGACTGAGATCTAAACTCAGACGTAAACTTGCATATAGTCACTCAAGCACTCAAGCCGAAAATGTAGGTCAAAGTGACCTAATGCCTTGATACTGACGTATGATTAGAGATGCATGCTCATGCAAGGTTAGATGATCCTACCATTTACAGTGAGTGAATGAGATTTGAACTCGGACATAAACTAAAATGTAAGTCACTCAAGCGGAAAATGTAGGTCAAATTGACCAAATTTTGTCTGGATGTTGACCTACCATCAAAGATGCATGCATATGCCCAGTTAGATGATCATTCTATGTATAGTTACTGAGATATGAACTTGGATGTAAATTTAAATGCAAGCCACTCAAGTGGAAAATATAGGTCAGAGAGACCAAATTTTCTTGGAGGCTGTGAGTCAACCCAAGATGCACCTGACTGCAAAGTTTGATGACCCTACCCTGCATTGTTACTAAGATATATACCCAATTGCAGATGCGGATGTGGACAAATAGGCGGACACTCCAATACCCAAACTCAACTTTGCTGAGGCAAACAAAAAATCCCTGAAAATTCATATTTTTCACACATAATTTCATCTTTCCCATAGCAAAATCAGTCTAGTTTTAAATAGAAATACTATGAAAAACCAAATTATTTTCCTGGATACTTAATGTTGCATTTTGTCTCTCCAAGTGAATTTGCTGCAACTAATTTACACAATTTTCTAATTCTGCTTAAGCATTTGTATTAGAGTATAAAGAAATATTAGTAACAATTTATTTTTGCAACATTTTTACACTCTCTAAGATCACAAAAATAAGTAGCACAGGAAAATAAGTTGGTTTACAGTAGTCTAACTTGCATAAAAGAGACAGACCTGTAACTATTTGAGGATCCTCTAATTTGACCTCTATAAATTACATTTTATTTGTTGAGAGGTTCGATATTATATGTTCTTTATTTTTTCAGTATGCAAAGCAAGTACTATTAAATACATGGTGAACTGACAAACACCAAGTATGACAAAACCTGATTTTTCATTGCTAGTTTGATGGATGCAGATAATGCTTATCCTCCCAGAACATCTGATTATGCCCCTCACTTTTTGCATGGGTTCACAATTGCAAGTGCATTACATTTTTGGTGTTTCTATTTATTTTTGACTATTTGGATTTGTCTCTGTCATGTAGTCTAAATTTGTGTTATGTACATGTATGAATTGTGCTGTTTGTTTAAAATTTCCTATTTCTCCTTTTTTGCTTTTAGTATTCAATGTATCTGAATAATCATGAGAATACTTGTGCTTTATTTTTGTAGTGTTCTTTGCTTCATGTTTGTTTGTTCTGCTGTCTTCGGTTGTGTATTGCCATGTTATTGGATTTATCATACTGTATAATCATTTATTTTTGTTGGGATTACATTTCGTGGATGTTACCTTTAGACAAGGACGTATTTTTAGAACAATAAGCATCTCATAACATTTTGGAAATATAGACGACTTTCCACTACGTGAATTTTCCCGCAAAATTTTGACGTCAAAATATAGATTTTCCAATGTCACAAGACATTAGTGACGCAAATTGCGCCGATTGACCTCAGGTCAACCGGCGCAATTCATTCATTAAAAAAGTAAGAAGGTGGTGTATTGCCAGGCGTGAGATTTTGTCAGATGAGAGGGACCCTCTCTTTAAAGCATTGAAATAGCATAAATATAATAATGATGGTCACAAAAATTGTTCTGTGAGTACAGTAGATGTTAAGGACTAGGAAAATATTAAATTTGTGACATTCTGTCAATTACTTTTAAAGACTTTAGGTCCAAATCTTGGTTCATTTTTACCAATGTGAACCGGAAGGTACAAAAAAATTGAGGAATATATTTTGATTACAAATTTCAATTATGTGAATTGAAGAACCTACTCGCTACAATGAAATGAAATTTACTCTACGGATGTAAAAATTATTAATCTTTCAGGAAAACAATTTTAAAAATAAATTATTAAAATCCATATACCACTTTTTAAGTACATAGATCAAAAGTGAATGCATATCAAACGCCTCGCTATAAATTTTAAATTGCAACATGGATGTTTACGAGTTTCCTATCCTTCTAAATATGTATAAGTCCTTGCTTTAGAACTGTTCATGTGGACAAATTTTCATAGAATTCATTCATACTTAGTAATTACGATTGCTGGAATTAAATTCTTGGGGATTTAATTTTGTTGATGACTCTATGAAATAAACAAAATTTAATCCCCCACAAAAATTTCTACTTTTACAGTATTAATGCTTAGGTAACTTGATGGTCTCAACTAAATTTTACTACCAGGAACTTAATACAAAGTGACAGACCCTGGTTTTAAAAATTAGGGAATGTCACTCCATGTAAAACTGATTTAAGATCTAAAATATATCTAAAAGCATATAAAAGTCTGCCTTTTAAGACAGAAATCGTGTTTACTGTAGTTAGCCACTTCGGGGCCATTCTTAAATCGGGACATCAAGAAAAAACTCATTTACTATGGTTATTCGAAAAAAGAAAGGGTTTTTGATTTATTAAAACCTATACTATAAATCTATATAGAGTGTCTCAAGCTGCACTTATTAAGTGTAAATCACAGATATCCGGACGCCGTTTTTTTGGTTGAGAACATGGAGTTTCCCAGGTGTGGTATTGGTTTATTTGGTTGTTTTCTTTTGTACCTATTTGCTGAAGAATATCAAATTCCATGATACACTATTTTTACTTACCCAACATATTAGAGTCTGTTCTGGCCAATGCCCTTGGTTTTACAGCTTTCTTTGCACGTAAAATTTTGTTTCTGTGACCCATTGCATCTGAAATAAAAATACAATTCTAATCCTGGATACATGTACAAAGTAAGTGAAATCTGTCCTATATTCACCACCTGAGTTTTTTCCTTTTCTTACATCAAATTAAGTGAGAACCAAACAGTAAGACTGAAAATAAATAATTCAAGGACAATCACAGAATATTTTATTGAGAAATATATGTGTTTTATGGTAAAAAAAAACAATGGCAGTAAGAGTACCGAAGGAACAAAGGAGTGGAATTTACAAAATTTGAAGTCCAAAGACATGGCCAAAATGAGAACTTTAAAGGCTTTTATGTTGCTGAATTAGTTCCTTCAACAAGCTTGTCAGATGGATTAATTCGAATATTTTTATAAAAAATATTTTACCAATTAGAGGTCCACAAACGTATTTCTGCTACATTATATAAACTGCATTATACGCCCCTAATTCACTAGTAGCTTCAGTGGTCTATTTATCTCTAAAGAAGTAGAATCCTTGTTTTGGTGGTAATATTTTATCATATTGAAAAAGTTTCTTTAACATTGATTTGAAAAATCAAGACATTGAAAAAAGTATTGCAATGCTTGTATTGTACATGATATAGATTTGCAAGACCATTAGTAATATTATTTCTGGGCATCTGTATTTTTTACATGCAGTTGTTTGATAGCTCAAACAAACAAGGAACCAATAAAAACAAACAAAGTTCGAGCTATTGAGGTTGAACTATAATTAAAATTCAACAAAGAACCACAAAGTAAGGTTGGAGACATCCATGGTGTTCCAGCTACTGCAGTATGAGCCATAGAAGTTCAACTGTATTTTCATGTTTCTCAGCATTAACAGTTTTAACCTCAATTATTCATAAAATCATTTGAAATCACCAGTTGGTATAACACATCCTAATGAGATTTTGATGTGTCCTGGTTTTCAGAACTTGGATGGTGTCTAACCATACCCCTAGCATCTGGTGTATTAAAACTTTTTATACATGACATCTTGTAGGATGAGAAACATGCAAATTATTGCTATTTTGCCATTTTGGTTTAGAGCATGCATCAGCTCAAATGTGTAAACAGTGTAAAAATTCAGGGTATGCAACCTTTGAGTATTTTGAACACCTGAGAAGCTGTCTTACCTATGCCCATTTTCTGTAACATATTGTCTGTTATAATCTCTAACTCTGTGCCATCAATAGCATTCTGTTCAAATGAAGACTTGTACTGTTCCATTCCGATTTCGTCCAACCATTTAGACACATCCTCCACAGTCCATTTACTGAGTGATTTCACAACCTCTGCATGTTCTGTCTGCCCTTTTTCTATGTTATCTGAAAATGTAATAAATCAAATAAAAGTGATCATTTTTATAATGATTAGTAACCTTTTGAAGCAAAAATACTTAACTTGAAAAAATAAAGCATTTTCTGCAAATGAGCAGATATGAGCAAAAATAAATTCATTTATTTTTAAAAACAGGAGAGTTAAAAATATATTGCAAAAGAAAGTTTTATTATTCAAGACTGATTGAATATTTCTAAAATCTGAAAGA
>MJUU01046010.1:0-18698 GCA_002080025.1 Modiolus philippinarum | reverse complement strand
CCGTGGAAATGATAATTTATGCACTAGATTAAACAAATATTTCTTTGTTTTTTTTCAATAATCTATTGGTAATTTGTTTTCTATCAGCGTTTACACATATATCGGTTCATGGATTTATTTGAAAATTTGTAATATCTAAAGTTCAGAAAATTTGTTAAACCCTAAGGAGTTAGCTCTGTCCTTAGCTTATTTTGTCTTTCCTATTTAGATCCTATTGGTAATTTGTTCTCTATCAGCGTTTACATATAATTCGGTTCATGGGTTTCCAAATGTTTTGATTTTATCTGCACTGATGAGACATAAGTTGTCGAAATGGGCATATGCATAACCTAAATTTACACTAACCTCTGTGTTTTGTTATTTATTGATATTTAGTATCAAATGACCATAAAGGCAAGGCTATTTCAAAAGAAAAAAAAATCAACAAGAAAATAAAATTGGTTTTCAGGCCAGCACTGAAATACTGGCTACTGGGTTAGAGGATACCTTCGGGGACTAACAGTCCACCAGCAGTGGCATCAAATTACAATTACACAATGAAAAATGCAAAGATATTTCATAATAACAAACTTATCATCAAAACAAAAAATAAAAACAAAAAATAAGAGCAAAAACAAAATTAAATACAAATTAAAGCAAAACAAGAAGGACAAAAATTACAAAAAGATAACCAATAAAAAAATCAAAGGACTCAAGCAATTTTATAAAAATCATGACATAACATAGATATAATATGGTACTTTTTTTACCAGGACTTAATTTTCTAGCATATTTTTTGTCCAACACTTAACCCAAGCTCTAATTAGTATTTGTTGTTTTAGTAATATTACTTTTTCCCACTTATCCAACTTTCAGTTTTTACCTGTAATGTATATTTTATTAAAAAGTTGGATAAATGGGAATGAACCATATATGAAACGGTTTAAAAAAAAAAGTCCCGAAAACCTATATTTTACCAAAATTTTCTAAGTCCAAAGCTCATAACTCCACCAAATATCGATGGAATGGAACAAAACTCAAATTAGATCTGTAACTCATGGTGGTAGAGTACTCACATAGCAAATATTAGCTGCATATCTGGAACGGTTTAGCAAAAAATTCTGGAAAACCTATATTTTACCAAAATTTTCAAAATGTCAAAGGCCCATAACTCCGTCCGAAATAAATGGACTGGAACCAAACTCCAACTTGACCTGTAACTCATAGTGGTAGACTCACATAGCAAATATAAGCTTAATATCTGGAACATTAAGAAAAAAGTCCGGAAAACCTATATTTTACCAAAATTTCCGAAGTCAAAGGCCCATAACTCCGTCCAAAATCAATGGACCAGAACCAAACTTGAACTTGATCTGTAACTTATAGTGGTAGACTCACATAGCAAATATTAGCTTCATATCTGGAACGGTTTAGAAAAAAAGTCTGGAAAACCTATATTTTACCAAAATTTTCGAAGTCAAAGGCCCATAACTCCGTCCGAAATAAATGGACTGGAACCAAACTCCAACTTGATCTGTAACTCATAGTGGTAGACTCACATAGCAAATATTAGCTTAATATCTGGAACATTTAGAAAAAAGTCCAGAAAACCTATATTTTAACAAAATTTTTGAAGTCAAAGGCCCATAACTCCGTCCAAAATCAATGGACCAGAACCAAACTTGAACTTGATCTGTAACTTATAGTGGTAGACTCACACAGCAAATACTAGCTTAATATCTGGAACAGTTTAGAANGAAACCACATACTGAAATTTGAAGATGATCCGTCCACTAGAAACAAAGTTATGCTGGCCACAGACGCCGACGACTGCGCCATACCATAATACGACCGCAAAATTTTTGCGGTCGTATAAAAAGTCCCGAAAACCTATATTTTACCAAAATTTTCTAAGTTAAAGGCCCATAACTCCATCCAAAATCAATGAACCGGAACCAAACTTGAACTTGATCTGTAACTCATGGTAGTAGACTTGCATACCAAATATTAGATAAATATCTCTTATAGTATGGGAAAAAAGTCCAGAAAACTGACTGTGACGGACTGATGGATGGACTGACAAAGTGCAAGCCTAAAGTCCCCTTCGGCGAAGCCAGTAGGGGACTTATAACAAACATAAATGAAACGCTTACACTAGAACTGCTATTAAGTTGTTAAAAATATATATGTAACATATCCACTTTTTTCTTTTTCAATACAAATTCTGTAGATATCCAGAAACATTTTCTCATCTATAGATGAATTTAATATTGTTTGTATAAATAAAAAAAAATTGTATACAAATTCTGGAATCATCTGAAAAATCAAATCACCATAAATATGCCTTTGAAATATAAAACCCTATTACTAACCATTTAAAAGATATTCCTATGTTAAAATTTTAAATGAAGAAACTTGACAAGATCTTTTTTCATTAAAAATTCTTTAGATATCCAGAAATATTTTCTAATACAGAGGCTTCATTGTTTCAATATATATAACAGACTTAAATCTGATGAAATGACATCAAAATATTGCAGACATTCCTCATATCAATTTGACTTATCCCCCTGTGGCTGATTACCATTCAAAAGACTGTCAAATGTTCAAGTTTTCAAATATGGTCATAAGCCAAGGTCAAGGTGTCAAATATTCTGTTATCAATTAAAAAGTCTTGCCAAAAGGAGTGAACATGCAAAATATGAAAGCCACATAACTTACCATTCAAAAGATATACTGAATGTTAAAATTTTCATGCAGTTGCAGTTCACACACTAAGGTCAAGGTCACAGGGTCAAATATTCTGGTACCAATTAAAAGGTCTTGCCACAAGGAATGCAAATGCAAAATATGAACGCCCTATCACTAACCACTCAGAAGATGTATTGAATGTAAAAGTTTATCATTTTTTTTTCAAAAAGTCCATCACATGTCAAGTCACAAGGTCAAAAATTTTGGTATAGTTTGAAAGGTCTTGCCACAAGGAATACACATGCAAAATATGTAAGGCCTAACACTTACCATTCAAAATATATTCTTAATGTTAAAGTTTTTTGTGGACAAACAGACAGACAGGCCAAAAACTATATACCCACCCGAATCTTCGATTCTCAGGGCCATAAAAACCGTTTCACAAAATTTCAAAGTTTATGTTAAAAGGGTCATAACTCCAGAACCCTATGTACCTCTGAACCAAAAATTACACTTGGCCTGTGTTTTGTGGTAAACAACTTACATATCAAGTTCATATACAGTATGATATTTCATTCACAAGTTATCAGTTTGAAACAATAAACAAGAGCTGTCGCCAAACGGCAGCCAAATATACCCCCCGCTCATTGAACCTTGAATCGATATGGTAAGTGCAAATTTAAGTTGATGTGGACACAACACAGGTGTGGACACATTACAAGTGTGGACACAACACAAGTATGGACATAATGATATAATCTTCAAGAAAGAACTATTCACAAGAGTTCCAANGTACCTCTGAACCAAAAATTACACTTGGCCTGTGTTTTGTGGTAAACAACTTACATATCAAGTTCATATACAGTATGATATTTCATTCACAAGTTATCAGTTTGAAACAATAAAATATGCAAAATTTCAAAGTTTCAAGGGGCATAACTCCAGAACCCCTTGGACCTCTGAACACAAAATCGAACCCGGTCTGAGATTTATAGTAAACAACTTACATACAAAGTTTGAAGACAGTATGTTATTTCCTTCCAAAGTTATCAGTCGGAAACCCTAAAATTCGCAAAATTTCATAGTTTCAAGGGGCATTACTCATGACCTCTTACATCTCTGAACCTAAAATCTAACTTGACCTAAGTTTTGTAGTAAACAACTTACATACCAAGTTTGAAGACCTTATGTTATTTTGTTCATGAGTTATCAGTCAGAAACCTTCAGGGAACAGACGGATGGAAGGACAGACGGAAACGGATGGAAGGACACACGACAGAGGGTATCACAAAATACCTCGCCACTACCTGTGGGGGGGGGTATAAAAACATAAATGTAACACATTCACTGTCTGTTGGAACTGCTAAATTAATAAAAAAACATAAATGTAACACATCCACAGTCTGTTAGAACTGCTAAATTCATAAACACTTAAATGTAACACATCCACTCTCCTTTTTTACAATAATTAAATTTTGCAAAACAATAAAGATGCCTTTCAAATTTCTAAAATCCTGATAATGATTCAGTAGTAACCAGTCTAAATTGAAGAATAATCAACCGTTTTGGAAAAATTTAGGTAAACAGGAAGTACACATCCGACAGGATTCAAAATAGGATGTTCCCTACAACTAACTATATAGAGGCTACATACCAATTTTGAAATCAATCCCTCTTGTAGAAACTGAGAAAAATGCGATGAAAAATTTGTGTTTTCACTACATTTTGTGACAAAGTCCACATTTTTTCAAACAGAAAGTACACATCCGACAGGACTCAAAATAGGACGTTCCTTACAACTAACCATATAGAGGCTGCATACCAATTTTTAATCAATCCCTATTGTAGAAGCTGAGAAAAATGCGACAAAAAATTCATGTTTTCACTACATTTCGTAACAGTCACATTTGGTCAAACAGGAAGTACACATCCGACAGGACTCAAAATAGGACGTTCCTTACAACTAACCATATAGAGGCTGCATACTAATTTTGAAATCAATCCCTCTAGTAGAAGCTGAGAAAAATGAGACGCAAATCTTTTTTTCACTACATTTTTTGACAAAGTCCACATTTTGTCAAAAAAGAAATACACATCTGACAGGACTCAGAAAGGACGTTCCTTACAACTAACCATATAGAGGCTGCATACCAATTTTTAAATCAATCCCTCTTGTAGAAGCTGAGAAAAATGCGACAAAATTCATGTTTTCACTACATTTCGTAACAGTCACTTGAATGCTTGAATTTTTGATCGACAACATTTTTGTTGAATGTGGAGGCCGTGTTTTTCAACAGACAATAGGGATTCCTATAGGAACAAATTGTGCGCCCCTTTTCCTTTTTTCGTATGAAGCAAAGTTTTTACAAGGGCTGATACAACAGAAACAAAAACAACTAGCCAAGACTTTTAATTTCAGCTTCAGATATATAGACGATGTACTTTCTCTTAATAACCCAAGATTTAAAGAATATTTACATGTTCCTCATATCTACCACAATGAACTTGAAATTAAAGAGACAACCGATACACCCGATTCTGCTTCATACCTTGACCTTTTGTTATACAATGACGAACATGGACGTCTGAAATCTAGATTATATGACAAACGTGATGATTTTGACTTTCCAATTGTGAACTTTCCCTTTCTATGCAGCAATATACCTGCATCCCTAGCATATGGAGTATATATTTCACAATAAATTTGTTACTGTAGAGCGTGCAGTACATACAGTGACTTTGTGGAAAGAGCAAAAGCACTGTCACAAAAACTGCTGAGTCAGGGATATGTTCAGCCTTTGTTACTTTCGTCCCTTCAGAAATTCTATGGCCGTCACCACCACATCATAGATAGATATGAAATGTCAGTGTCACAAATAAAAACTTACATTTTTAGCTAGATTCGCGTCTTCCTGGATTTGACATTACCTGTTTTGACTTTACCCTGGATTGACCCACTGACAGTGTGACGGGTCCTGTGCACAGAGCAGGACATGCTTACCCTTCCGGAGCACCTGATGTCACTCTTGTTTATTGAGAGTTCACACTGTTAGTGCTTTAGTTTTTTGTGTTGTATATGTAATGTTTGTGTGTTTTGTGGGCATGTGGTGTCTTTGGTCTTCCGTCTTTTGGTGTTCTTGCTTTTGCTTTGTCTCTGGACTTTGATTTGTTCAATCTTGTGCTTTGTTCCTTCAGTATTCTACTGCCGTTGTATTTCACATTTCGTCAAACAGGAAGTACACATCCAACAGGACTCAAAATGGGGCGTTCCTTACAACTAACCATATAGAGGCTGCATACCAATTTTTAAATCAATCCCTCTTGTAGAAGCTGAGAAAAATGTGACGAAAAAATTCATGTTTTCACTACAATTCGTAACAGTCACATTTCCTCAAACAGGAAGTACACATCCGACAGGAGTCAAAATAGGACGTCCCTTACAACTTACCATATAGAGGCTGCATACCAGTTTGATATCAATCCCTATTGTAGAAGCTGAGAAAAATGCGACGAAAAAATTCATGTTTTCACTACATTTCGTAACAGTCACATTTCGTAAAACAGGAAGTACACATCCGACAGGACTCAAAATAGGACGTTCCTTACAACTAACCATATAGAGGCTGCATACCAATTTTGAAATCAATCCCTCTTGTAGAAGCTGAGAAAAATGCGACGAAAATTTTTTTGGACGAACGGACAGACAAGGTGAATGCAGTATACCCCCTGTCTATAGAGTGGGGGTATAATAATGGTCATTTTCTGGATACATTTCAGCCTGGTAAATGTTAGTTATATTCTTTGACTAGTATTGAATGCTGCTTACACATTTTCTTTTCGAAAATCCTCAACTTCTGCAAAATTTCATTCTGGTCAAAGCATGCAGCACACTTTAAATTTTTTCAGATAACTCATATCTATGTTTTTCTGTTTTCTTTTTCTGCAATGTGTATTGTATGTCTATTGTTTCTTCAATCATCTTCTGACATAGTTTAGTGTTTACTTACATGATGCAGATCCATATGTTGGGGAAAACTGGCAGCAGCTGACACCAAGGTCATGACCTTCAATATACTTCAGACATTTCCCATGACCATATTTAGCATCCCATACTTGTATATCCCCATTAGTGCTTCCTGACACGATATAATGACTGTCTGGGGTAAAGTCACATCCGACTACTGATGCTTCATGACCTACAAATGACCTGTAAAAAATGACATTTTATGAGTTGTCATATACAATAGCGTCCAAGTCTCGTCATGTGACAGACAACCAAGAATTCATGGAAAAAACAATTTGAAACATTTTGTACCAAAACTTGACATCTGTGGATTATGACTTTCAAATTCTTGTTTGAAACATCATACATTTTCATGAAAAAGTCACCTTCTGGGTATAATTTATGTACTGGAAAATTTAAAAACGAAACTTAGGGACATCCATACGCTACATTAAGACAATTTATTAATATAGTTTATTCAAAAATTAATCAAATAAAGGTTTGTTAAACATGTAAAAGGGGCCGTCAGAGTACAATATATGAAAAATAACAAATTCTGACTTTGCTCTATGCACAAAAAATATGTCATATGTTTTGTGCGAATGCAGGTTAAACAATAAAGCATGTGTAAGATGTATGAAAAATAAAACAGGTCATGTTATTGTACAAAATAACACTTAACAAAACTCCAAAAACCTTTCCATTCATGCATAAGAAAGGTTCGAATCAAATTAGAACACTCAGCATTCACTAAATTTGACAATTTGTAACATTGGTGATTTTGATTTCTGTGAAATGTAATGTAATTGCCAATATCTTCTTTTGGAGTTCATGTGTTCTTTGACCCATGTCACAGCTACTAAAACATGGAGTAACATGCCCTTTACAAACAAGTAATCTAATCCCTAACTTCAGTGAAATGAAATTTACAGTACACTGAAATTAAAAATACTTAAATCTTGCTTCTGAATTTATCATCATTTTGCTTGTTCCTTATTCTTAGACTTGAATGGGTTCCCACATTACACTGGACAACACTTTTCCTAAACTAATACAAAATCACATTTTAAATTGAGAAAATGCCATGCAGCAGAACAGGTGGAAAAGTAGCTAACCATAATTTCAAATTTACCTAATAATCTTTTTACTTGACACTTCCCATAAACACAAAGTTTCATCATCTGATCCTGTTATTATATATTTAGAATTCCGTGAAAATCGACATACTCTTATACTATTCTTACTGTCATGATGCAAAACTGCATTCTTTTTGCCTGTTTTCACATCCCATAAAATCAAATTTCCATCTGTCGAACATGTAGCCACAATTGTTCCAAAAGGCGAAAATGTACAACAGTGGACATAGTACTGATGTCCACATAACGGGGAATGTGGATGCTCCGAAAAGTCCTCTGTATTCCACAGACGAGTGGTTTTATCTGCTGATGCTGTAGCTATTAAATTGTCATTTGAGAATGCCACACAATTGACGTCAGAACTGTGAGCTCCTATAGTATGGTGCAAACTGGTAACTAAAGTGTTGGACATGGTTAGATCTTCTTTCCTACAAGGTAAAGGAAAATATATATTGAGGTATATAGTGGAACTTGGACGGCTCAAACTGTAATAATTCCAACATCTGGGACACATGTTGGATGTTTCAAACTAATTTTCTGGTCCCTTTGTTCAAGTTTAAATACAGTTCGACTTTGATAGCTCGAACACCCCTCTTACTCAAACTGTTTTCATCAGTCCCATGGGTGTTCGAGGCATCGAAGTTCAACTGTGTATGTATTTACAAATTTAAATTAATTTTTGTTTCCAAATAGCCAAAATAAAACAGGTGTCATCAGTCAGGGGTGTAACCTATTCAAGTTATCAAATGAAGTACTTTTGTGTAACTGAATTGAGTGATCATGTATTTTCAGCAATAACTTATTTAAGTTATCAAGTGTTGATTTCTTGAAAATGTCCAACTTAGATTACAAATTTCTTTATGATAAAGATTTTTCTCAAACAAACAATAGTTTTTCCCATATGGTTTAGAATCTTAACTGTGTAATTACCCAACAATTATAAATGCGCAAAGAGAGGAAATACATGCGCCAACCCCCATAAAGATTGGACCCTTGGGAAATTAAATCTCAATTATCTTTGAAATGGTTCATCAAAATCAATTAAACAGGCCATCATTAGATTGAGGTCAATTTGAACTACTTAATACATGTGTAATAATAAACTTAATTGTGACCAATTAGTAAGAATTCCAACAAAACTGAATATAATGTAAAAAAGACTTCAATAACTGAATGAAGTTATCAGCAGAGTAATGTCCCTTGATTAACAAAACAGTAACTCATATAGGTTATTGCTTCATAACTGGTATAAGTTATTTAAAGAAAGTCAGTAATTCATAGTAACTCATTTAAGTGATTCTGGTGATAACTTATTTAAGTTGCACCCCTGACTGGTCATATGGTAATGAAATCCCATGAGTAAATGTCTCTCAGTTCAGCAAATTTGATAAAGGACTTCAATTTTGTAAACTGTTAGTCTTTTGGGCTAAGCATAAAACTGTTTTATTTATGACCAAGTAAAATCACCACAGGACTAGAAAAATCAGTTCCTTTGTCCACCCTGGCCATATGAAAAAGTTAATGTCAAATCCTTGTTAGTGACATAAACTATTATCGCTAATTTGCATATTTTTCAATTGTTCCCTAGCGATTATTCTATTATCACTGCATTGTGCTGATACATGTACCAACATATTATCATCTATCTCTATGGAACGTAAGCAACAGCATATTGATATCATGTGACGTTTCGTGACATAAATAATCCCGAGAAAAAGAAGCGCTATATTTAAGCAAAAATAATATTTTTAACCAAAAAAAAAAAAAAAAAAAAAAATTTCAGTGGAAAGGGAACATCTTTCTCACATTTGAGACAAGCCAGTACTTACCTTTAGTCATTTGGGATAACCTTGTCTCAACCTATGGGTGAGATAAGAATTTCACGTGAGAAAATACATCATGACGTTATCGATGTCATGGTATGTTGCTTAGACATAGCGGACGCTAACTATAGTCTGATTGTACAGAAACTTGTATTTTGCTTATAATTGCGAAAGAAACAATCAAACATTGGTGAGAGTGCAAGTTTTAGAAATCTCAGACACCATTGTATAAGATTTGAAAGCTTCTGTGACTTGGCAAGCTTTATCATAGAAATATTGAAATCCTTAACAAGCAGAGAATCCATACTTGCAAAAAAAATTACTAATATATACAGTCTAATTTATAGAGATGCATAACAATGCACAATATATATATATATATATATGCAAACCATATCAAAATAAAGGTCTACACAAAACGCAGTATACATGTACATGATATGACCGCAGTGTATTAACCATTGAAATTTGAACAAGTGTAGTTAAAAGTGAATGTGGGCAGAGTTTAATAATTAGACAAACACATTAAGGAGGTTGACACAGTAATTAGCTTGGCACAATAAGTATCCCGCTGTCAAGGTAAACAAATAATTGTTGAAATATAGTGTCGTAAGATTATCCAATGAAATTGCAGCATTTTTACTTATTATGTACTAAAATGTATTTAGGGTTTAAATTGTGTATTGTAAGCCACCCATACCAGTGATAACTGGAAGGAAGAATGTTAGTACCTGCAGTTGTTGGGAAATTTCCAATCCAGAAAAGATAACAACACTTTATGGAAAAGGCTATAGGGTGTATAAATCTCGTTAATGGATCAGATTATTGCATTTTGGTTCCATGCCACTTAGATAATGGTCGCACCAAGACAGCAAGATATAAAATGAAAGCAAATGTATGGTCTGACCATGTTCTAAATCATATAGAGCCCAAATGCAGTAATCTTTTTCAATTCTATGTGTTTAACAAATCTGAAAAGACTCTACAAGGAATCTTTCTCAAATGCCACATTGAATTTGAAACTTGATTCAAAATATTAGAGCTGAGTATCGTGAGGAATCTCACGATACGATACGTATCCTGATATCTGCTTGCGATACGATACTATCACTATACGTATCATGGTATTGTAAATCTTGTTTTCTTGACATAAATTCAGCAGATATCCAGACTATGAATTGCATTATACAATTGTTTTAATATCTGAGCCATGTATTTGTCATAACTGTTATTAAGTACTAATATTAGTAATTACATGTATATCAATTCATAAGCCGTGGAAGAATTCACAATGACAACTTCGTTTATATCTACGAGTTCCGCCATATTGGCGCTAATAAAACGCAGATCGTGACAAAAAATAGGGAACATAAAACTAAGTCCTTTTGATCCCTTAAACCTACAAAATGAAAATAGTAAGAGCTATGCAAATCGGCTGACTTAATAACAAAAGCTTATAATAAGAGGAATCCAAAAGAAATTGTCCTATTCAAAACAGGTGAAAATAGCTCGAAAACAGTAAGTTCAACATGTTCAATACTTTCAAAAACTTCTGAAGAGGACAATAGTGAAAACCATGTTTCTCTCCCACAGCTTAACTGCTTTATTTCTCAATATCTTCCTGGTACCCTTTGAATTATTTCTTTGAAAAACTGTCCAAGTCAAAAGAGTCATTCATGAAGGAATCAATAATCAGCAGACAGGGGATCCACTTGTACAAGTCAGAATGGATTTTACTTGTATATGTAAGATTCATATTACTTCATTAAGTTAGATTCATTCTGACTTGTACACATCAGAAAAATCTGACTCGTCAAAGTAAGAATGATTTTTGATAATTAGCTCACAATGTCAATCTTTTTGACATTACATTTTTCATACTTATGAGACGTCATTCAAAATGTATCAAAAGTTTAAGTAGGATTCTTGGCAATTATTAAGGAAAAATCTAGTGCAAAATGTAAACAGTTTGCTTGTAAATTGTAATTTATCATCAAAGAATTTCCTACTAGATTTTTAGGGGTTGGTCTCAATTTTCACCGTTGTGAACACCAAAGTGGATTACTTTCAAGAACTGTTGGTAATTTCATGATTTTAGCATTGTTGAAGACTTAAGTGTTCACGACCGTGAAATTGGTGGAAATTGCATCCAAAGTAGGGTACCTAAAATATGATTCTTACTTGTGCAAGTCAGAATGAGATTTAGGGACAAAAATTAGTTGAAAAATAACAAACCACTTTGCATGCTCTTTCAAAAGCTTTCAACTACCTAGATTAGAATAAGCTCATATAATTTATATCTGACTCCATTTAGCTGAAAAAAGACAGGCTTGTCAATATTGACTTATTCAAGTCAGAACAAAAAATTACAAAATTAAGAAAGATAACTCTGTTTTACTGAATATGACTTGATTCTTACTTGTACAAGTGGATCCCCTGACTGATCAAAGCTCCGATGGAGCTGAAACTCGAAAGCCCTGAAAATCTACATGTGGCAAAACTTCATAGTCATCCAAAGAACTGCTGCATATGTCTGTATGTACTAGTATTAAGTTATTCCGTAATACGTGAAAACAACCGGATTGTGTGGATATAATAAATGCATAAATGCAATACACATGTCACAGGTAAACAAATGTTACTATTTTCATCTTTGACAAATTACTGCTTGTTGATCCGAGTCGCAATAAAAAAAAACCGAGTAATTCGATAAACATGCATATTGTTTTCAATTTAATATAACAACACAGTATTCAACACAAGAAAATGATGAAATATAACTTAAATACACAATGTATACGATTTTGAAAGAAACTTGCGCACTATATTTTATCGGAAGCACAAAGATCATCTTATAGAGCTGTTAATAGGCTTGAAGCATCACATGATTTTTTCTTGTCATATTAACATCTCTCTAGCCATTTCATGGCTTTTGAGAAAAAAAGTCATTGTTTCAGACAGAAATACTATTCCTTCATGCACATCTCCATATAGTGTCCTTCCTTTGTGCAAAGTTTTATCAAAATCCTACCAATTTTTTAAGAGGCCTTGCACTTGTGTGCAGATTGAAATGATAAAAAGTCAATATTGAAATATCTCCCCTTCTGGTTTCATGCAATATTTATATTCCTTCAATCATATCTCAATATAGTATCCTTAATTAGTATAAAGTTTCATCAAAATCCCTCAAGCAGTTTAAGAAGAGTTGCGCTTACTACTTAATCATTGCAGATGGAATGAAGGAAAGCTCAAAAGTGGAATTATTTCCCCTTCCATGTTTCGCACATGTACAATAATTGGTACACGTATTCCTTCCACAACATCTTTATATGTTTCTTTTTTGTGTAAAGTTTCATAAAAATTATTAAAGTGGTTTAAGAGTTGCGCTTACGGGGTAATCTCTGCAGGTGGAATCAATGAAAAGTAAAAAATTGAATTATCTCCACTTCCTCCATGCACATCTCCATATAGTGTCCAGTTTCATTAAAATCCTTCAAGTGATTTAAGAGGAGTTGTGCTTACAATTGTAAATCAATGAAAAGTCAAAGAATTATCTCCTCTTCCTATGAAAAGTCAAAGTTTAATCATCTCCCCTTTCTGGTTTTGGACAATAATCATATTCCTTCATGCACATGTCTGCTTATGGGAAGTGTGGAAAAAGGGACAGTCGGACAGAGAGACAGGGCAATTCCTATACACCCTCTAAACTTTGTTTGCAGGGTTTTATATATATATTTCAGTCATTTGGTCAATTGCAAACTGGATCCTGTGACCCTTATAGCTCAAAAATGGTTCGAGCTCTGCCAAATCTATTGACAAACTGCCCAAACTTACAAGAAAAGGAATCTAAAGGGAAAAAATGACATCTAAATCAAAATAAAAATTTTATATATTTTGAAAAATTGCAATGTCAAATCCATTGTCAAACTACCAACCACCACCCTTTCTTGGGATGCCTCATGGGATTGGAAATTTTAAAGTTCTGGAATTCCGATTTTTATAATTTAAGGCCAGGATTCTGGAAAATAAATGCACCGAAAATCAGGATTTCATCAATTTTTAGTTTTTTCGTTTGTAGTTTGGATTTCCGGATTAGACCCCCTCCCAGCCCCTCATTGATTTCCAAATGTTTCACCTCCTCACATTCACATTGGTTGTACAAGTATATTTGTTTA
This sequence comes from Modiolus philippinarum, assembly GCA_002080025.1. NCBI lineage: Eukaryota > Metazoa > Mollusca > Bivalvia > Mytilida > Modiolidae > Modiolus > Modiolus philippinarum. The sequence goes on along the minus strand of MJUU01046010.1, from coordinate 4,891 downwards.
CACTTCATCAGGGACTCCAGAATGTATAATTCCCAATTTTCGTCAGCCGGGACCATGCAACCCTTTTTGTAGCAGTTATCTCCCTTCTCGGACGGTGTCACAACAAAGGCAAAACAGAGGGGAAATCTACATTTTCAATATTTTACGGCATATGCGGTATACCTGACCAAAAAGACAACACAAAATCTTGATGGGTTAAAAAAGGACCCAGAAAAATAAAACACTTGGGGTGCATTCGAGACAGTTGTTTTTGGAGGTGAGAACGTGTTCTTGGAATACTGTTACACATCTCAAACAGCAAGAACATTTCAAGTGCAAACAGCATTCTAGAATGCAAAGAAGGAATGCAAAATTGCAGTTAAAATTACAGTTGTAATTTTTGTCAAAATATATTCTTTTGTAAGACAAAGAAAAAATCGCCTGGTAATGTACTCAACTTCGCGGAGTAAGCTGTAAGGAAATTAAATGACAACTAATTCCACAGTCCATCTAATTAAGGCCAGATAAAGGATTTTAGAAACGGGTAGCGTAAATCATTAGCAAGCAAACAATTTTTTTTACTATTTTTTCATTCAAATCCTAAAAATGTTTCAGTTCTACGTCAAAATATGTAAGATGTGCTAAATTATAGCCATATGTGTAGTTTAATACAGAATTGCCACAACAATTTTTTCTCTGGCGGTGAAAGTCAGACACCCTTTGCCTCTAGCTCCCCTTCAAATTTTCTCCTTCTTAAAATATTTTTATTGCATAAATTGAAGTAATGGGATTGGGCACAAGCAAGTTAAAAAATAAATGCCTCTCCCAAGTACACTGTAACAGGCATTTCCAAATTGGAAAAACACGGAAAACATCAATTCAAAGCCAATTTGCTGACAGTCAGGGGATGGACTTGTACAAGTCATTTTTAGAACTGACTTAAGGAAGTCATTGTAATAATGTTTTCCGACTTGTACAAGTCAGATTGCAAATTAAGCTTAAACTTTTATTAGCTATTTCAATACTTTTCTGATTTTTTAGCTATTTACTGATAATTTTTATGCATACTTTAGTTCATTGGCTATCTGTTGTCATAGATGAAGTCTTGGAGGGTAACCTATTAGTTTTGGTGGGTGAGCTTTGAAAATTACCCCTCTGGGAATTATAATCTTTCTTCTGAGTAAAATGACTTTCAAATGATGTGTGAAATTATGATTTTATGAACAACCTGGCCTTAATACACTACATAGATCTACAATTGTTTCATCTGAGGATAACATACATAAGAATCCGTTATTACTTACTTTTCACCACTTTTGACTTGATTAAGTCAGAATTATTTATCATTAATTACAATTTGACTTGTACAAGTCAGAAAAGCTAATTTAACCAAGGGGAATAACCCAAAGAATCTACCAACACTGACTTCCTCAAGTCAGATAAAACTGACTTAAACATGTCAATCTCCTGACTGTGACATTTCAGTCTCATCCTTCGTGTTTACTGTGCCTAATGCAAGTAACTAGATATATTAGTCCCAAGTGTTAAGAAATTTTTTATGCACTTTATTAAAAATACCTGATATTTCCTCAGAATTGTTATAAATTTTCTCCCCCAATCTCCCGATGCGCAGAAGGCACAGTAGCTCTTACAAAAGGAACTCAAGACCAATTTTGAATCAAATGAAGTCTTTCAAAGAGCATTCCGGTATCTTGCCAGTCAATTGGTCTTTTTTCACATCTTAAAAATGGTTCCTTTTTATTTCATATGCAAAGAAATATATTTTTGTTTTAAGTTTACTTTTTATATAAAATGCAAATGCCATACATTTTTGTTATCATATTCATCGTTGATTAAACGAACAAAAAACATTCAATCTCTTAAAATTTCCATCAGTCGCCATCTTGATTTCCATTCTAGGAACACACACCACCTCAAAGCAGGAGCATGTTCTCGGAACAAAAGTTTGTTCGGAGTGTTTTTTTTCGATATGCATTTTAATCCTTTACTATCAGCTTTTCGATCGGGATATGGGTGTCAAACTGCTCTTCTTAAAATCATAGAAGACTGGAAAAAGTCCTTGGATGAAAATAAATATGTGGCTGCTATATTAATGGACTTATCGAAGGCCTTTGATTGCTTGCCACATGATTTATTATTATTAAAACTAAAAACATATGGTATGGCAGACACTTCTTTGGAATTACTTAAAAGTTATCTGAGTAAAAGAAAACAATGCATTAAGATTGAAAGTGTCTGTAGTAATTTTGAATATATGTATAAAGGCGTACCGCAAGGATCTATATTAGGACCTGTTTTATTTAATATTTTTATTAATGATATCTTTTATGTTGTAGATAAAAGTACACTCTATAATTATGCTGATGACAACACTTTATCATATTCAGATTATAATTTAGAAAATGTCGTACAAACTTTGGGGACTGACAGTCTTAAATTACTGGATTGGTTTGATTATAACCTTATGAAAGCCAATCCAGACAAATTTCAAGCTCTAGCTATTGGTAAAAAATCTTTTGATCGTAAAATTATTTTTCAATTAAACGAAAATAAAATTGAATGTGAAAATGATGTTAAACTGTTAGGTATTACAATTGATTACCAATTAAATTTTGATAAACATATTTCAGAAATTTGTAAAAAAGCATCTCGGCAACTGAATGTATTAAAACGAATTGGTAAATTTTTAAATAAAATTGGTAGATTAACAATATATTACTCTTTCATTCTTTCTAATTTAAATTACTGTCCTCTTACTTGGCACTTTTGCAGTGAAAAAAATACTTTAAAAATGGAAAAAATACAAGAAAGAGCTTTACGTTTTGTCTATAACAACTACACAAGTAATTATGATGAACTGTTGGAATTGTCTAAATTACCCTGCCTTCAAGTACGAAGGCTGAGAACAATTGCTCTTGAAACATTCAAAATAATTAATAAAAACTGTCCGTCTTATCTTCATGATCTTATAAATATAAAACAACATCAATATTCTTTCAGATATAACAACACAGCTATAGTCCCCCAAGTCAGAACAACTAGGTATGGTATCAACTCCTTCCGTTATACTGCTTCTAAACTGTGGAATGATTTGCCAGATCATTTTAGAATTGAAACAAATTTTAATCAGTTTTCTAAATTAATAAGTACCTGGTCTGGCAACTCATGTCACTGTAGTGCATGTAAATAATTTACAGTCGCTTTGCTTATACTGCTTTCTTACTTACTTGCTTTTTATGAAAATGTCCGTACAAATTGCAGCTTTTATGTCTTAACTTCTAACTTGTGCCATCATGCTTTTGTTTTTATTACATTGCTGTTTATTTGTGTGAACTTTGCTTAATATGTGTATCATGCTTTTATTTAAATTTGTGCTTTCTTAATTTATATATATATGTGTGCTATGAATTATGCTTTTATTTGCTCTATGTGCTTTTTCAAAAAATGTTTTGTGCTATGTGTTGTAATGTGCTGTAACAGTCTTGAATATTGTCTTAATTATGTACTGCATGTGCTTCTGTTTGTTCTTTTTAAGTTTTTATATATAGACGATTTAAAAGCTCTTGAGAGCTTATGTTATATTGTTGTTATATATATCGTCTTTAAATAAAGCTTTTGAACTTTGAACTTGAAAAAAGTGTCTTGTTCTTGGTGTTCGTGATGTTCATATCATTCCGAGTACACGCACTCGTGTCAGGAACAGACGTCTCGAATGCAGCCTTGTTTTTTTTTTATAAATATATCTCTGATTTGACTGACAAGTTAGTCGTATTTATCTAGTTATGTTGCAAAGAGCTAAGGGGAATAACTTCAAAATCAAAGACACCGTCCTACACAAACCTGACCCGGAGTTCATCCTGGCTTAGGAAAAGTGGGAATACCAATATTGTTACTGTAGAAATTCAGGTATAACTATAACTGAACGATAGGTGACTGTCCTACAGCCACACACTCTAACTGTATTAATTTCTATATTAGAATAAATGACCCCCTGGCCCCTTTTCACAATATCAGTCAGAGATCCAACTGGATAAAGTAAGATCATTTCATTTACTAAAGTCAATTTTATTTACCTGAAGCAGTAAAAATTCTGTTTACCTCTACAAGTAAAAACTTCATACTTATACAAGTAAGCTTTGAAATATGCAGTATATTTATTCCAAAACAGACTTTCCCTGTTCACCCTATCAGACCACATGAAACCAAATTACAAGCATCATCATGTGATAAATCTTGATGTGATAATGATGTAGGTTGTAGACCACTTAATTCAATATTAACAGCTGTTAAAAGTCCCAAAGGACTAATATTTGGCTAGCTTGCGCCTCAAGAATAACATTGTGCCCCTAATCAATTTTTACTTAAAAGATAAGATAAAAAATGAAACTTTCATAGAAAATTATTAATTATCCTATGAAAATTCATATAATGAGACATTGAAGGGAGAAAACCTCTGCATTTTATCTAAATTTACTTGTACAAGTAAATAAATTTAATGCTGATTTTATTTACTTCTTTTAGTAAAAATAATTAACCTAAGCTGGTGAAAAGTTTTGGGACCCCTGACTGAATATTGTGTCATTTTGCATTCATGAACATGTGCCGTCTAAAATATACTATTGATTACATTAATGGTAGCAAAATTCACACCTGTTAACAACTAATTATGTTGATTCCTGTGACAGTAATCAGATTAGGAGTAAACACTGTGTATATTTTCATTTTGCAAACGAGAATCACATGATCCTCCATTTTGATTTACACATTACGTCATGATCATGTGACAGAGACCTGTCAAGGCGGGTAATCTTCAAGCACCATGGACTACAAAGAAAAGCTTTTGTAAAAATTTCAAAAGCGCATAGAAATCTTTTCACTATTATTAAAAATT
>MJUU01046009.1:111632-127440 GCA_002080025.1 Modiolus philippinarum | reverse complement strand
AAAGGACCATCAAAGGACCATTGTGACTAAGTTTGGTTATAATTGGACTGGTAGTTTCTGAGAAGAAGATTCCCATAGGGTCCAATGTTAAAACTACGTTCCCCGCTGGCGGCCATCGTGGGTTAAGTACAGACCTGCCGGATACCTTTTTTGGAAAGGACCATCAAAGGACTATTGTGACTAAGTTTGGTTATAATTGGACTGGTAGTTTCTGAGAAAAAGATCTTTGAATGTCTTTTCCTTAGGGTCCAATGTTAAAACTATATGTTCCCCGCTGGCAGCCATCTAGGATTAGGTACATACCTGTCTGATACCTTTTTGGAAGGGACCATCTAAGGACCATTGTGACTAAGTTTGGTTATAATTGGACTGGTAGCTTCTGAGAAGAAGATCTTTGAATGTGTTTACCCATAGGGTCAAATGTTAAAACTATGTTCCCACTGGCGGCCATCTTGGATGAGGTCAGGAACTGCCGGATACCTTTTTAGAGGGGACCACCCAAGGACTATTGTGACCAAATTTGGCTCCATTGGCATAGTGGTTTCAGAGCAGAAGATCTTTGAATGAAAAGTTTACGCCGGACGAACAGACGCCGGACGCCAGACGCCAAGTGATGGCAAAAGCTCAACCTGGCATAGCCAGGTGAGCTAAAAATTGAATAATACTAGTAGTTTATTTGAAAAACATTGTCGCCAAAAAAAATTGCCAGGAACAATTTTTTGTCGCCAGAATGAAAAGAAATGGATGTCGATACGACATATCAAACCGGGTTTTCCTTCACTATATGCAGTGATTTTCCTACTGTTTTTGGGAAGGGGCCCGGGGCCCATTCAATTGGGAAAATATGCACGTAAAACTTATGTTTTGGGAATTATGATAAATTTATACAATTTGTTGCAAATCTAAAATTAAAGGCAATGCAATAGACAAGTTTCCAATTGGTGAATTTTCCCAGAAATTGACGTCACAATATAGATTTTGGACGTCACAATGTAATGTGACGTAATTTACTCCGATTGACCTCAGGGGTAATTACGAAATTGGAAATTCGTCTTTTGTTTAAAACTCATTTTAATTAAAATTCAAGTTGCCTTCCATGTCTATCTTTGAACATATCAACTAGTTTTTCTAGTTCATTATTAGTAGTGGAAGCTGGGGTGTTATTGCCATTTTTAACCACTGGCTCCTGCATTGGGTTTACCGTTTCTACGTTGGTCTTGGAGGTTGTAGAATGTGCTGTTTCATTTTTGCTGGTACTGTTTACTTGCAACATAAGAAATGCCTTCATATATCCAAAATATTTCAGTTTCCCTACATTTGAAGCCTTCCTTTATTCTTAGTTTATTTGGAATTTATGCAGCTTTTAGAAGGCTTGATAACAAGACCGCCATATTTATATAATTGAGACGCTTGTTTCACACCACGAAAAATACTCCGTTTTCCATACTGTTATTTTCCTTATTATCAATCGTGAACCAGAACAACAGTTTCTCTTTTATTAAAACTTCCTTTCAAACAAAAAGAAAGGTTACAGAAACAAGATTTTTTAAATTCAATTCATAACAGTCTGAAGCAAACTGAATATTTCGGAAATATTGCAACATTTAAACAAACGCCACCTTTGAGGAACTGGTACCTGTTTAAAATATATGTTTCCTTCCATCATTCCTTTTATTTTACCTTTGGATTGGGAATTTGGGTCTGAAAAATTGGGAAAAAAAGAGCGTATTGGACATTGGGAATTCGGCCCCAAATATATCGGTAGAAAAATCACTGATATGAATGGACAAATAGGTAATTGTGTGAAAAGCTGTTCAACTTATACCTCCTCTCATTGTCGTCACTCTTAAAAATCACTGAAATGGTATAGTTAAAACTCAAATAAAAGACACATCTTCAAAACACCTATAAATTTCAAAGTTCAAAGAGGCATAACTCCTGGATAAATTACACGATGAAGAATTCCCAACAATATGCACATCTACATATGATGTCGTTGCTACATACAAAGTTTCATGAAATTCTGTTGGAATTATGGTTACAGAGGAGTTGCACTTACAAGCATATGGTCAAAACACCTGTAAATTTCTAAGTTCAAAGGGGCATAACTCCTGGAAAAATTGCATGATGAAAAATCCTCAACAATATGCACATCTATACATATGATGTCCTTGCTACATACAGTTTCATGAAATTCTGTTGAACAGTTACAGAGGAGTTGCACTTATGAGCATATGGTCAAAACACCTGTAAATTTTCAAGTTCAAAGGGGCATAACTCCTGGAAAAATTGCACGATGAAAAATCCCCGATAATATGCACATCTACATATGATGTCCTTGCTACATACAGTGACAACAAATTCTGTTGGAACGGTTACAGAGGAGTTGCGCTTACAAGTATATGGTCAAAACATCTATAAATTTCTAAGTTCAAAGGGGCATTACTCCTGGGAAAATTTCACAATGAAAAATCCCTGATAATATGCACATTTACATATGATGTCCTTGCTACATACAAAGTTTCATGAAATTCTGTTGAACGGTAACAGAGGAATTGCGCTTACAAGCATATGGTCAAAACACCTATAAATTTCTAAGTTCAAAGGGGCATAACTCCTGGAAAAATTGCACGATGAAAAATCACCGACAATATGCACATCTACATATGATGTCCTTGCTACATACAAAGTGTCATAAAATTCTGTTGAACGGTTAGAGAGGAGTTGCGCTTACAAAATCTGGCAGCCGCCCGCCCACCCAACCGCCGTACATCAGCATTTCAATAACCTGATTTCCCAACGGGAAAACCTGGTTAATAAAATTACAAATTGCGACATTGGCGAAGCCCAGCACCATCCCTGCAAGTTTGGTTCCAATTGGCACAGCAGTTTCAGAGAAGATCTTTGAATGTTGTTTTCTATAAGGTACAATGTTAAAACATGATGTTCCCCGCTGGCGGCCATCTTCGATATAGCACTGACTTAAAAACCAACTTTTTTGCAGGGGACAACCCAAAGACTATTGGCCAAGTTTGGTTCCAATTGGCTCAGTAGTTTTGGAGGAGAAGATCTTTGAATGTCTTTTCCCATAGGATCTAATGTTAAAACTATGTTTCCTGCTGGGGGCCATCTTGGTTGAGGTGAAACCCCAAAAAACAGGGTTTTTTTTGTAGGGGACCACCTAAGGACCATTGTGGCTAAGTTTGGTTCCATTGGTCCAGTAGTTTAAGAGGAGATGATCTTTAAAGAAAACTTTATGCCGGACAGACGACAGACAACGGACGAAAAATGATGGCAAAAGCTGACCCTGGCTATAAGCCAGATGAGCTAAAAACAGGAGTGTCGGAAAAAGTACAAGAAAACAGTTGCAAATAGCAATAATATTCATGCAAACAATCTGAGCCTGTACCACTCACCTCAGCCATGGCTGACAATTATCATAATTATAAAGTTCAAATGGCCCCATTTTGAAATATGTTGATAGACCTTGATGTAATCTTCAAAGTTGAACTATATTTCCTGATGGCAACCATTTCTGATATGGTGAGGACTTGCTGGTAGGGATGTAAACAAGTACTCTGGTATTGCTTTGATGTATTGAGTAAAATAAGTGCTCAAGTACTCACTTTTCTACTTTGATATCTTGAATATAGGTATTTTATCTCTTCAGATGGCCCATAATTTTGATTAGTATGTTAATATCAAATGTGATTTCAGATTTGAACAGTTAAAATGCCATCACTAAAATGTGCCATTTGATAACAAATATATTTCAAACAACTTTCTGGTGAATAAAAACTTTAATGTACACTCTTGTTGGACTCTTTAGTTACAAAATAAAGAAAGAGACTCTCTTATGAACAATTATAACAATTTTCTCTGTGACCAAAAACTGTTTTGTTTAATCTCTAGTTTCCATGTACTGGCTTTTTGTGTTTCACATATCAGTAAATTTACAATTGTTCTGTATTAATTTGTCAGGAATTAAAATTAGAAGTCATTAATTAAATTCTAATGGAATTGTTGTTGACCATAAATAACCAGAGGCTCTGGGACTGAGCCTGAATCCCTCACCTGACAAAATGCTTCTAATTAAGCCATGTCTATGCTGATGACCACAAATGATTTTTTCCCCTACGGTTCTAATGTTAAGCTTAGTTCCATACATATTCCAATTCAGTTTGGTTAAATTTGCTTCCATAATTTCATAGAAGACGACTAAAATGATCAAATTTCCTTAAGGTCAAATATTAATCTATATTATTCCGCCTTCCGCATGTTGTTATTTGTTAGATAGGAACATAATGAGCAATCTTTGCAAAGAACCTTCAATACATCTTTCCTGTAAACTTTTATTGAATTTGCTTCAGTGTTTTAAAAGGAGAACATAAAAATGTGATTTTTCCCCATAGGGTCCAATGGTAAACCAAAGTTCTGCATGGTGGCCATGTTTTTTTTGTAAAATCTGAACTAAATGAGCAATCTTGGTAAAGGACCTTCTAAACATTATTCCTGTAAGGTTTGGTTGAATTTGCTTCAGTGGAATCAGAAGAGAACATGAAAATGTGATTTTTCCCATAGGGTCCAATATTAAACCTTAGCTCCGTGCTGATGGCCATGTATTTGTCGGATCAAATCGAATTGAGCAATCTTGGTAAAGGACTTTCCATACATCATTCCTTTTAAGTTTGATTAATTGCTTCAGGGGTTTCAGATGTAATTTTTTCCCATAGGGTCCTATGTTAAACTAAGTTCCGGGCTGGTTTTGTCGGATCAAAATGAAATTAACAAGCTTTGTAGAGGATCTTGAGTACATCATTCCTATAAAGTTTGGTTGAATTTGCTTCAATGGTTTCAGAGGAGAAGATGAAAATGTGATTTTTCCCATAGGGCCCATTCGGCCCTGGCGGCCATGTTCTTTATTGGACCAGAACAAAACAAGAAATCTTTGTAAAGGACCTTTAGTACATTATTCCTATAAAATTTTGGTTTAATTTTCTTCAGTGGTTCAGAGCAGAAGATGAAAATGTGATTTTCCCATTGGTCCAATGTCAAAAATTATGTTCTGTGCAGCAGTCATGTTTTTTTTTTTTTGGATCGGGTCTAAATGAGCAATCTATGTTAAGGACCTTAGTACATCACTCCTGTAAAGTTTGCTTTGAATTTGTTTCAGCGATTTCAGGGGAGAAGATGAAAATTTGATGCTTCCCATAGTGTTCATTGTTAAACCTAAGTTCGGCCCTGGCAACAATGTTTTTTATTCGATCGGAACGAAATGATCAATCTTTTTAAAGGACCTGTAGTACATCAAAAATTTCCTGTAAAGTTTGGTTGAATTTGCTTCAGCAGTTTAAAGCAGAGGATTAAAATGTGATTTTTTTCTAAAGGGTCCAATTTTTAACTTAGTTCGGCCCTGGCGGCCATGATTTTTATCAGATTGGAATGAAATGAGCTTTATCTCTGTAAAGGACCTTCCATAGATCATTCCTGTAAAGTTTGGATGAATTTGCTTCAGAGGCTTCAGAGGAGACGATGAAAATGTGATTTTCCAAAAGGTATAATGTATGACTATCTTCTGTGCTGGCATCCATTTTTTTTTTTGGTTTTTGATCCGAACTAAATCTTTGTTAAGGATGTTAAGTACATCATACCTGTAAATCGGGTATTCTCAGATATGAACTTGGACATAGACTTGAATGCAAGTCGATCATGCAGAAAATATAGATCCTAATCTACATGCAAGGTTCGATGATCCTAACATGTACAGGTACTGAGATATGAATTCAGATGTAAACCAGATGCAAGTCGACCATGCCGAAAATATAGGTCAAAGTAACCTTATTTTGTTGGGTTGCTGACCTACTACCAAAGATGCATGAACATGCAAAGTAAGATAATCCTACCAATTTTGTACAGGTACTGAGATATGAACTTGGACGTAAACTAGAAGTCGATCATTCAGAAAATATAGGTCAAAAAAACCAAATTGAGCCTGGATGCTGACCTACCACTAAAGATGCATCCACATGCAAGATCAGGTGATTCTATCATGTATAGTTAGGCCTAAAAAAAAATACCAGTGTTTCCGGTAACATACTCTTCAAAATTAGGGTCGGTAGGTAGGCATTTTTTTTTCCAAAACTTTTTACCTTGACATATAGAGAGTAACTTCTGGACATTAACAGTGCTTCTTTAAAAATTGCCAAAAAAACTTGAGGGTAGGCATTTTTAACCCCAAAAATCTAGGGTCAATCGGGTTACCAGAAACACAGATTTTTTTTTTATTTAGCCTTACTGAGATATGAACCTGGACATAAAATTGAATGAAAGCCAATCAAGTGGAAAATATAGACAAAGACACGTAATTTTCTCAGTGGCTGTGAAATAACCCAAGATGCATAGATCTGTATGCAAAGTTTGATGAGCCTACCCTACATAGTTACCAAGATATACACCTAAATACGGACATGGACGTAGACAAGGATGCAGACACGGCCGTAGACGCCGGGAGTACTCCATTATTAACATGCCAACTAGACCATTTTAAATTACCAGCAAGGTCAAGGTCATCAAGAGTCTTTTATTATCAAGAGTACCTTTATTGCTCACCTGACCAATGGCCGACATGAACAGTGCCTATACCCCATTTGGCCTCAATCAGTAACCATCAACTGAATTTTCATTAATTATCATCTTCGTTTAGTATAATCATCAAAAATTTTTTTTTTTTACTGAATCTATATAACTGAATTGTTTTTAACAAGTGTGGATTGTATTGCAAGTGCAAGGCAATACAGAAGTCCCCTACGGGTGGAATAATTCTTTGTTATACCAGCAAAAATAGTTAAAGAAGAAAAGTTTTCTGAGCCCAAGGCCCATAACTCCGTCAAAAATCAATGGACCCAACCCATACTCAAATTTGATCTGTAACCCATAGTGGTTGATTAACAATGAAAAAAAAGTCTGCAAAACCTATATTTTACCAAAATTTTCTAAGTTCAAGGCCCTTAACTAAGTCAAATATGAATGGAATGGGACCAAACTCAATCTTGATCTGTAACTCATAGTTGTAGACTTGCATAGTAAATATTAGCTTCATATTTGGAACGGTTTAGAAAAAAAGTCCGGAAAACCCATATTTTACAAAAATTTTCTAAGTCAAAGGCCCATAACTTCAACCAAAATCAATGGACCAGAACCAAACTCGAACTTGATCTGTTACTCATAGTGGTAGACTAAAATAGCAAATATTAGCTTCATATCTGGAACGGTTTAGACAAAAAAGTCCGGAAAACCTATATTTTACCAAAATTTTCTTAGTCAAAGGCCCATAACTCCGTCCAAAATCAATGGACCTGAACCAAACTAGAACTTGATCTGTAACTCATAGTGTTAGACTCACATAGCAAATATTAGCTTCATATCTGGAACAGTTTAGAAAAAAAAGTCTGGAAAACTTATATTTTACCAAAATTTTCAAAGTCAAAGGCCCATAACTCTGTCCAAAATCAGTGAACAGGAACCAAACTCGAACTTGATCTGTTACTCATGGTGGTAGACCTACATACCAAATATTAGATAAATATATCTTAAAGTATGGGAAAAAAATCCGGAAAACTGAATGTGACGGACTGACGGACGGACTGACAGACTGACGGAGTGCAAACCTAAAGTCACCTTTGGCAAAGCCGGTAGGGGACTAATAATGTGCAAATTACAGAACATAGACAAAAAGAATAATTTGGTAGGTTTCTTGTGTTCGGCCCTGATAAGTTAAAGACAGATAGAAAGACTGGTATAGTCTTTCGGTTACTTTTTTTTCAGCAGAGAGCAAAGCTGGCAAATTTCAACTTTTCAGATGTAGATGAGCCTGCTTAAACCACTCAGAAAAGGTCCAAGAAACCAGAAATCAACCTGCATTTTGTAATTTAGAAAGTGGGTGTGGAACAGCAACGAAAGAAATTCCCATTTTGCAAACATTTTTCACAATTGACTCAGTCCTGTTGCCAACTGAATTTTACTGTCGTTACAATTGTTTTTTGATTTATTACATTGGCTGTAGGGGGAAGGTTTGGGCCCGATAAAACTAGTTTAACCCTGCCGCAGCAGGTTTGCGCCTGTCCTAAGTCAGGAAATTTATTAAGCCTTTGTGTGTCTTGTCTTTTTTCCAGTTAGTTTACTTTATGTCTATAGAAGTCTAGGATGATGTTTATTTCACAGAACTTGATTACTCTTTATTCAGGGGTCGACTCCAACCTACCGTTGGGTGTGGGGTTTTCTCACTGTTCATTGAAGATCTTATGGTGGCTTTGAGTTGTTATTACTCCCTTTGGGTCGTTGTCTCTTTGACACATTCTCCGTTTCCCTTCTTTTTTCTAATGAGTGTAATGCCGTAATTTTGACCCCAAATCAGTGAAAATTACAGACATCCATGCAAATAACTTAAATAAAATAAAAGGGCTTCATTTTCTATTAAGTTGATAGACCTTGATATATATTGCTTCAAGGTTGGTCTATATTTGTACTGTCTGATGAAACCATTTTTGTATGGTGCAAGACTTACTGGCCATATTTTTTGAAGGGGACCATTACTAAGGACTATTATGAACAAGTTTGGTACCAATTGGCCTGGTAGTTTCATGCAGAGAAGATCTTTGAATGTGTCTTCCATTAAGGTCCAATGTCAAAGTATCCCCACTGATGGCCATCAAGGATGAGGTGCAGACTTGGACAAATTTTTTAAGGGGAACACCCAAGGAATATTGTGAGTTTGATTACAATTGGCTTTGTTGTTTCAGAGGAGAAACAGTAGAAATTTTCCTTTAGGTCCAATGTTTAACTATGTTCCATGCGGACAGCCACCTTGGATGTGATTGTGGACTTGCTGGACACATTTTTTTAAAAGTGCCACCTAAGGACTATTGTAACCAAGTTTGGTTTCAATTGGCTCAGTGGTTTCAGAGGAAATCTTATCACAAACAGACAACGGATGCCAAGTGATGGCAACAGCTCACCCTGGCTAAAAATCAATTAGCCATCTAAGAGAGCAAGAGATAGTATTGTAAGTATCTTAAGGTACCAAGGAGGGGTTCTGTATGAAGGCATCATTAAAGATAGTTCCAAGCTTTTTCAAAATCATAGAATTGTTAAATTTTTATATGCACAATGACACGAAAGTTCTGGCAAGGAAAAAAAATTATTTTGATCTTTTCTTTCACATTGATAAAACTAATTGCAAATTAAACATTCAAAGACAATTTTTGTGAAATATACAAAATATCTTGCAATTCACCTAATTTTAGGTAGTTGAGGTGTCTAAAACTGAGCACCTTTTTTAGCATCTAAGGTCAAATAAAACTAGAAAAAGGTGATCTGCTAATCACGAAAGATACCACCGCCCATAGGTAATCATAGTAGTTGCAGAAATTTTGTCACAAAGCTAACCTGAAGTTATCATCCAGAAACTATAAAATTTACAAATTTTGCATTCATTAAGGGCTGACTTATGGAACTCAAAATCTGATCACGGTAAAAATCAGTCTCTACCTGTATTTTATAAATAGTATTGGTCACCTTGCCCTGAAATATTAAAATTTTCTCTCAAAGCAAACTCAAGTTATCATCTGGAAACCATAAAATAATTTAATTTACAGATTTTTGCCTAAATCAAGAGCAATAACTCTGGAACGCAAAATTCTATCATGTTCAAAATTGAACTTGACCTGTATTTTATGAATAGAAACATTATCACAAAATATTAAAACTTTCCTTTAAAGCAAACTACAAGTTATCATCCAGAAACCACAAAATTTACAGATTTTGCCTAAATCAAGGGCAATATTAACTCTGGAACGCAAAATCTGATCATGGACAAAATGGGACTTGACCTGTATTTCATAAAAAGAAACATTATCCCAAAATATTAAACTTTCCTTTAATTTACAGATTTTGCCTAAATCAATGGCAATAACTCAGAGTGGAACACAATCTGTGATCATGATAAAAATCAAGCTTGACCTGTATTTTATAAATAGAGACATTATCCCAAAATATTAAAACTTTCCTTCAAAGCAAACTCAATTTATCATCTGGAAACCATAAAATTTACAGATTTTGCCTAAATCAAAGGTAATTACTCTGGAGCACAAAATTCAATCATGATCAAAATCAAACTTGACCTGTATTTTATGAATAGAAACATTATCCCAAAATATAAAATCTTTCCTTCAAAGCACACTCAAGTTATCATCCGGCAACAACAAAATTTTCAGATTTTGCCTTAATCAAGAGCAATCACTCTGGAATGCAAAATCTGATCACAGTCAAAATCAAACCTGACCTGTATTTTATGAATAGAAACATTATCCCAAAATATTAAAACTTTCCTTCAAAGCGAACTCAAGTTATAATCCGGAAACGAAAGTGTGATGGACGGACAGACGGAAAGACAGACGGACGGATGGATGGATGGAAAGCAAACTCAAGCTATCATCTGGAAACCATAAAATTTACCAATTTTGCCTAAATCAAGGGCAATAACTGGAACGCAAAATCCGATCACGATCATAATCAAACTTGACCTGTATTTTATGAATAGAAACATTATCCCAAAATATTAAAACTTTCCTTCTTAGCAAACTCAAGTTATCATCCGGAAACACAAGTGTGACGGACGGAAAGACAGATGGACAAAAGGAATCCTATATACCCCCACCTTTTAAGGCAGGGGTATAAAAACATGCATGTTTCCGGTTACCAAGCCGAACCTAGCATTTTTTTTCTTTACTTCAAAATGTTCTTGTGTGACCTTGATCGTTTTAGCGTTGTGGGTAGCAAGCCAACACAACTCAGATGTGTCCATTTCTACAACCGCTAGCATTATTCTTCAGAAAATACACGAAGTATTGTTAAAATCACAGGATTTCTGATCGCTGTTGTCAAATCCGCCATTTTTCTTGTCAGATTACACTGCCTGTTTCAGCGGTTATGACTAAATACCAGAAATACAATGACACACATACAATGCAATGGACGAAAAAAAGGTAGCAAAAAAAGAAAAAAAACTTTCTGCCAACCTACCTACCCTATTTTCAAATTCCTTGTTACAGTAAATACATACATTTTTTTTTTGCCTAAGCAAAAGTTCAATAATTCAATGAGAATGTTGTCTAAATGATTTTGTATGACTTTAATACAACAATTTAAATAAAAATAAAACAATACGTATCAAGCTTGTTCGAATAATATTACAAATTTCCAAAAAATCAAGTTTTATCAAAGGGAGATAATTCTATACTGAAATACCATGGAATAGGTCAAACTTTTTCTAAGTTTGTTTAAAAAAATAAGGTAGTTGATCCAAATTCTTTTTTGAATATGTCAGAAGCATTTTAACAAAACACTTATTACAATATTGCCAAAAATATGTTTTTTTTTGCTTTTGTTTTGTTTTTTTTTATTTTGGGGTCCAAATTTCTTTAATTAAGTTATCTCCCCATTCTTGAAAAACTTACAAATTCTTCATGTTTCATGAATGAAATAACTTTTTTCAAAAGGTCTGTGACATATCTTTTTTATGATTTTAAATAAAAGTTCTATATCGTACCAATAAATATACAAAGTTTGGACAAAATTGGATGTCTGCATATAATAAAAATATGCCCTTGAATAGAGGTATAGGGCTTCCCCATATAATTCTACCTTATGATAGAATGCTGCAATTTGATTGGTCTAATACCGGTGTATTTTTGACAAACCCATGAAATTTCAAGCAAGTTTTCAAGCAGCAGGGTATTTGCCTAAAAATTTGTCACTTTTTACCTTCTGCCGGAGTATTTGCTAAAAGATTTGCCTTTTTTAACCTTTCACTGAGACGCTTGTAAAAGATTTAAAAAAGACGTCATCTGTGGGCTTTAAATAAAGTCATTCGGTAGAATTAAACAGATATATCATGTTTGCTCGGGGAATTTGTGAAAAATACCAGTCTTAAGAATGTAATTTCCCTCGCCCGTTGGGCTCTGGAAATAAACATCTCTCGACTGGTATTTTTCACAAATTCCCCTCCAAAACATGATATATCTGTTCATAATTCTATTGTAAATATAGTGCGAAAAAACAAATTTGACCAATGTTTAGAAGTGCGAAAAAACAAATTTGACCAATGTTTAGAACCCTGTATCTTTTTTTACATATCCACAACCCCCAATTTTTTTTGCATATTTTTACAGCAAAGAATCATTGTACAAATTAAAAAAAAAAAGTTGTTATGTCAGAAACCAAGACACCCCAACTACCTTAACTCATGGCTGCATTTATTTCTCAAAACTGAATTATTGACTTTAACCCATTTTTGGGTCAAATTTTGAAAATCTAAACAACTATACTTACATTGTGATTGCGACAAAATCTGAAATATAAAATGAACAGAGTTAGAATGTTGTAAAATTCTTATATATACATATATAGTTTACATTCATGACATACAAAATAAATTTTCCTATTGCATTTCTTTATAAATTAGTTTTTGTGATGTCGTTAAAATGATCGATGTATTTCTGGAATGCTTTTTCTGTGATGTCGATTTTAAATTCTCTCCTGTTCATGAGAATTCTTTGTTATTGCTATATGAATTTCAACATAATAGTAAGATCATACATATAGAAGCTTGTTGAAATAGCTACGACAGTGCAGCCATCAATAAATATTGCATCTGATGTGAATAGCTGTCAATCAATTACTCTTTCTTTAATCACAAGTGAGGTCTATTTCACTCATAGTACACGTATATTGCAGTTAGTAGTCATGCTTACTCTCACCAGTTGACCTGTTTTGGGGCGTTTTTTTTTGCAACAGTCTCTTTTTTGAAGCTATACATAATTTTTTGTAGCTATACATAATGTTTCATCTCTTTTTTCCACACTTGATTTATTTTTATGTCACTTATAAGTCCGCATGGGATAATATTGTTGACAGGGGTTGGAAGTGACCTCGACATGTTGCTTCTGTAAGTTCCGACTTTTGTTAAATTAATATATATAGATTTACATGTTCCCAAGTAACCTTTTGTACATTCAGTTACACAGACCTGATCAGGGCGTTTACATTAAATTTATGTAATGTCGAGCTTTTATATGTTTAAATTTGTACATTCAAATTTGACCCAAATTATTTGCGTATAATTTTTATCTTGTAACTAAAAAGTTACCAAGGGATATCCAGACAAGTGCAAACCAATACAAACTCATCACCATGGTTATCCATATCCAGTATTCTTATACCATTCATCCAATCCACTGCCATTGTCATCCAAAATGAATCTAGTGTTGCTTTGTCGATGTATACTTACACTTCTCCAGCTCAACACAATATACATATACCTGAATACTCTTCCTAGCTTTTTTTCTATGCATTAATTTTATAGAAATAACCTTTTATTAATAATTACTGTAATTGTACTTATATTCGCGGGTACTTATTTTTGGGAGGATTCCTTTCTAGCCATGTTTGCATGTATTTAATTTCACGGAAGTGAGTGCTTTCCTTGAATCTTTAATGTTAAATTATTACATTCGCGGATACTTGTTTTCACGGAACTCTGCCGACCACGAAATTTGTGAAAATAAGTACACTGCGAAAATAAGTACAATTATATTATAGTAAGGAACTTAATGCCTGGTTTAAGGGGTTTTGGTTCTGCTACCTCAATAATCAGCTGGTAACTTTATGATGTCTGTTAATCGATATTATGCAATACAATTGTTCCGACATCTCATTTATCAGCCTGCAGGGGTTACAAGATTAATTTGGGAAAAAGAAGTTTGAGGCTTGATTATTTGGAAAGTTTCAACACCAAAACCCAGTCAATTTGCAATCAAATCTTTAAAGGAATACACATCCTCAGGGAAATTTGCACCATTTTGATAAAATTTTCATTGATAAAACTCATTTTACCAGAATTAATGATTGATGCCAGAAAAATCCATGGCTTGGTTATAGATGTTTAATTTACAGTGCAGAAAGAGACATATAACAAATCACTTGGATAGACATCAATTTTAATCCTCTAGACATAAAATCACAGGCATTACTGTCACTGTGATAGTGACCTTTTACCTTGTCCTGGAGATCATAAGGCAGCCTGTCTCTCTGTGGCCCATCTCTGACCTTGAAACCAGATGCCACACTTTAAAGATTACACACATTTGTCAGTTTGTATATCACCAGTTCTGCATTGGAGGATCCTTGATTTAGGAGTTGGGTGAACTCTAATCCCTCTAGGGATTCCAAGCCAGAGGTGTTTTGTGATATTGCCTGGAGGCAGGCAATATCGGAAAACATCTCTGGCTTCGAATCCCTAAAGAGATTAGGTGCACTCGATTTTTTTTAATGTTGAAAAAAAAACGATTTTATTTACCATAAGAATTTATATTTTTCAGGCCTCAAGACGTGGCAAGCCCGTCACGCCACCCTAAACGCGGTTAGTCTTCACTTTGGAATTCAAAGCCACGAGTTGTTTTCTGGTCAAAAACAACTCGATCTTCGTATTCCAAACGAATGGATACAATCGGGATCGTGTATAAAAACAATTCAAACGCGAAAACACATCGATTATCATGTTTTTATAAGATCGAATTCATGAGTTCATAACAATTTAATCGAGTGGGACTTCGTCGTTCAACAATGGTAAATTGGTCGTGTTTTTACTTGATAATGAATAATATATAGGTACTTGGTCCTAAATAGCTAACCCGTTAGGGACACGGACAGCACAAATTCCTCAAAGTTAATAAATATTTGAAAATTTGCATGGGACAAAAAATACACCATCTTTACTCAGTACTTACTTTAAATCTTTTGCAACGCATCATACTGCGCAACTCATGATCACGTGGTGTTTTTCTACAGAGGTAACACATTGGGAGAATATGATGGCGGTCAGGAGGTTTCGAAAAAAAAACAAACAAACTCCGGTAAAGGAATTTGCCCCGACCTAGATAACAATTGTTTACTATCAAATATAAATCTCGGAGAAAATTCTCCGACTTCATATTTGATATTAAACAATTTTTTACCTAGGCCGGGAACTAATCCCTGTGGTTCGGGTAGATACCTTCATCATTGTTGGGGCATTCCAGTTGTGTCATTGGACAAAATTAATTTAGATTCGGACAGGTGCACACTGTCTCTGGATTCGGGTAAAAAATTCCATCAAGGACTTATAATGAGATAATCATATTCCATTTACATTCTTTCCATAACCATTAAAAATGCAGCACGTGTACTTTATTCTCTGACGGTTTATGACATAGTGAAATACTCTATGTTATATCCACAATTTAAAGTTTCGTAAAACTTACATACGATCTTCTTAAGAGTGGGGGATCTTGGTGGGGTATAAGCGGGAAGCGGGGTTGGTCTTTTTTTTTTTTTTAGTAAGCGGAAAACGGAAAATTGTGGAAAAAAAGAGCACGGGGAGGATAGCGGTAACCACTAAAATTTTAGCGCGTGAAACGAGAAGGGGCGGTCTCTTTAAGAGTAAAATATTCTCCTGCCCGGGAAACAGGAAAGTGTAGATCGGAAAAATTGACGGGTTTTGGGAAAGGGACCCTATCGGGTGTACCGGTAGAGTAAGCATCTCCTGCTTCTTCAATAAGACACCCACCGTGTTGAACATGTCAAATCTGGTAGTAAAGTCAAATAAGGTAGAGGAAACAACAATTAAACTTTAAAGGGAAAGATCTGTTGTCATCTGGGAAACAGATATCCCATGGCGGTCCACAAGATGGTGATGTCGACCCGAAACTTCTGG
>MJUU01046009.1:69799-89359 GCA_002080025.1 Modiolus philippinarum | reverse complement strand
AAAAAATATGCCAAGGGTGTCTAACAACTGTTTTCTGTGTCAAACAGGGAGTGCGGGGATAGCTGTCGTTTCCGACAACATCTAGTTTATTTTGATTTCCATCTGAGCAAATTTCTGTTTGAAAATGTTTGAAAGAACAATGATTTGTTGACAGAATTTTCACATTCTTTTCTCACGACAAAGAGATAATAAATTTGAGGCTTACAAATATCGGAATTCTAAAATAGCTATGACGATCTTCGAACTCTTGTTGGTAGAAAATAATGAAAAAACACATAGATTATATTTGTCATGTTTGTTGTCATAAAACTCATTCCTTTTTAATTTTATTTCTCATGACAATGCAATGATTTTTAAATGCTGACCTGTGATGATTTCATGTTCAGCACAATGTCATGAGGGGTCCACACAAGTAAATATTTTGTCCACGTCGCAAGATCGCAGTGGAATACCATGTTAGAAAATCTGTCCATGATGATAACAAAGATTTTGCATTTTCCATGTTGGCTGTATAGTAAATTAAATAACTAGAAAAAATGTGCAAAGCTCACTTATATATACCCTTCACTCCCTAATTTGATTCCAGAAGTATAAACATAGAAAGCAGTCACAGCCTGCTAAGCTCACCTTGTGGCACAGCATGGTCACATGTTGCACATGTCAGTACAAAGGAATGGACTATAATCCATCCAAAGCATGCATTGTTGTTGTCATCCCAAATTGCATCATACATATACCAATATGGTTGCTAAGGGACATGTCAGTAAGCGGGAAGAGACTTTAACCATTCTACCTAACCAAATGGCTCATGCGTAAAATTTAGGTCACTGACAGCATCTGAAGCATGCATTGTTGTTGTCATCCCAAAATGCATCAAGCAGCATTATTACTAGTATGGTTGATGTGGGCTATGTCCATCATGTCAGTAAGCAGGAATGGACTTTACTGAATTTTACTATTGTTACTATTGTTTTTTATTTATCACATTGGCTAGGGGGAAGGTTTGGGTCCAATAAAACTAGTTTAACCCCGCCGCAGCGGGTTTGTGCCTGTCCTAGATCAGGAAATTTATTAAGCCTTTGTGTGTCTTGTCTTTTTTCTAGTTTGTTTACTTTATGTTTATAGGAGTCTAGGATGATGTTTATTTCGCTGAACTTGATTACTCTTTATTCAGGGGCCGACTCCGACCTGCCATTGGGTGTGGGGTTTTCTCACCGTTCAATGAAGATCTTATGGTAGCTTTGAATTGTTATTACTCCCCTTTGGGTCGTAGTCTCTATGACACATTCCCCGTTTCCCTTCTTTTTTCTATTTTAACCATTCTACCTAACCAAGTCGCTCATGCGTAAAATGTAGGTCAGCAGAGACAGCATCCGAAGCATGCTTTGTTGTTGTCATCCCAAAGTGCATCATACATTTGTACATACAAATATGGTTGATGTAGGACATGTCAGTAAGCGGGAACATTTCTACCTAACCAGGTCATGATCACTCATGCGTAAAATGTAGGTCAGAGACAGCATCTGAAGCATGCATTGTTGTTTTCATCCCAAAATGCATCATACATACCAATATGGTTGATGTGGGCCATGTCAGTAAGCAGGAATGGACTTTAACCATTCTACCTAACCAAGTCGCTCATGTGTGAAATGTAGGTCAGAGACAGCATCTGAAGCATACATTCCAGTTGTCATCCAAAAATGCATCAAGCATACAAATATGGTTGATGTGGGGCATGTCAATAAGCAGGAATGGACCTTAACCATTCTTCCTAACCGGATGCAGACGCTAGGGGTATCACATAAGCCCGCCTCACTTCGTGAGGTGAGCCAAAAATCAACAACAAAAAAATCCAATTCAAACCAAATTTTAAAATAGCTGGTGCATAATGGCAATATATATAGAACATTCTGTGAAAGTTTTGTTGAATTTCACCCAGTGGTATAGGAGTTATTGCCACAAATGTACCCTTATGGCAGACAGAATAATGAACAGATGAACAGGCACCATGACCACTGACAGATTGTCATAAGGCTGACATAAAGTTGGACTATTGTAGGCTGGATAACCTTGAAATTGGACATGTTTTTGGACAGAACTATGCTTTACTAAGAAAACTTGACAGATCGGTACCTGCACAGACAGATCGGCAACAAGACAATTCGGCAACCACTGAAGACAATGGTATTCATGATACTAGTATTTATGTGTGAATGTGACCAATACACTGGTGTCATGCCATGAAATGAACATCTTGAGTTCTCTTTTGGCTTCCTTGTGCAGTGATGTGGCAAAAACATTGCAACAAATTAAATTTTCCTGTACTTTCTTGTTAAGACAGGTTCTGTTCAAAAATCTTTTGTTAAGACAAGCTCTATTCAAAAATCATGAGAATTCATTTTCATAAAATATGCATCGACATGTGGTTTCTCGAAGTAATTTAGAAAGAATTTTAGGAATTGTAGTAACTTTTTTTAATATGATTTAATTAGGAATTGAAATATTTAAAGTGTTTTACTAATGATATGTAGTAATTTTTGACACCATCATTTTCTTTTTGTGTTTAAATCGTGACAATTTGAAAACTGCAGATCATAATATTATTCCAAAATTACTGTAGGAAACTATGTGGTTTCTTACAGTAATTTAGAAATAATTTTAGGAATACATGTAGTAGCTACTTTTTCATATGATGTCAAGCTCTTTTTATCAATGTAAATTTTATGAAAATCTGTCCAGAAATGAATTCTATAGAATTTTTTAAACAGAGGTTGTTTTAACAAGAAATGCACAGGTATATTTCACGTGTTGCAATATTGGCATGTTACTGTAGAAAGGCCACAAACATCAAGAAGTGATAATTAGCACCCCTGGTGGAGCACTGGCCATTTGCCCCCTAGATTTGTTGGCATGATACACTAAAACAGTAATTCTCAACTTACAATCTAAATACATAGCACCGAATTGTCTTTGATCTGGTGCCAATTTTTTCAGGTGCGGTTTGTCTTCAGTGGCAAGTGTCAATTTGTCTGGGTACTCTATACTACATTTATTTATATGAATGTATGAACAACTCAAAAGATTCCCGCAACCCAGGACTCTTTCCACCATCTGGTTCAGATCTACTAGTACTTCTGTGGAGGTACCAAAGTGGGGAACTGTCATTGCCATGGCTCTTGTCCATCACATGAAATTCTATGAAGAAATCCATAGAATAAAAAAGATACATGTAACAGGAAACACCTACAATGGCCGAAAAATTACAGTCACATGCCACAATGTACAAAGGAACTGCACATGAAAAAAACACAATAAAAAATAGTAATGGTGCATTACATGATACCCGGCCACATTTCACAAAATTTCGAAGTTAAAAGGGGCATAACTCCAAAACTATGTGTACTGCTGAACCCAAAGTTATACTTGGCCTGTGTTTTATGGTAAACAATTTATATACTAAGTTTGAAGCCAGTATGTTATTTCATTCACAAATTACGAGTACGAAACCCTAAAATTCACAAAATTTCAAAGTTTCAAGGGGCATAACTCCAGAACCCCTTTGACCTCTGAACCCAAAATCGAACTTGACCTGAGTTTTGTGGTAAACAACTTGCATACCAAGTTTGAAGACCTTGTGTTATATTTCGTTCACAAGTTATCAGTCGGAAACCTTCGGGGGACAGACAGACGGACAGACACACGACTGAGGGTATCACATAATACCTTTCCACTACGTGTGGCGGGTTATAAAATGCAAAAGACAGCCAGACTTAGTACCGGCACTACCAACATGACCAAAAGCCAGAAGTAGGGTTATGGGTACCCAAACCTCCCCTTCCTCTGTCCCATTTCCCTATAGTATGATAAACATACAAATAAAACCCAAAACAGGTAGACTACTAACTCCATGACTGCAATTTTAAAAGGAAAAGGGGACAAAACAATTTTGAAAGATGGGTGAAACGAATTCACTGCCGGCTAGCTCAAGGAGCTAGAGCCTAGTCTGCTGGTAAAAACTGTCACACTACAGCAGAAAAATCAAACTCAAAACTCCTGATGGGTTTGGTAAATAATTATCATGTATTTCAGTAGACATCGGCAGTATTATGTATCATACCGGTTTGTGTAGGCGTGTTGTCCTTATGAAAGAACGTACCGTCTAATATATCAAGATTATTAACTTTTTATGTTATCATTACCTGGATTTGGAGGAACCAGTCGTTGACTGACCCGTACAATAACTGAAGTATCATGTGTTGATTGAGTCTTTCCTAGTTTCGGTTTTTCCGAAATGGAAAATAGTGACAACCAGATTGATGGTAACAAAGCGGAAAAATAAGCAACAGCAATGCCAGTTAAAAACACTGTGATCAAAAGTGATGTTCTGATCATCGGTTCTGATAAAATGTCTCTCAGTTTTATACGATTATCCTTTGAAAATCGTATAAAACAGCTTTCTTCCATTCTCAATCATACTTCGTGTCTGTTTCGGTATGATTCAGTTTGACGTTTCAGGTCAAGGCCACAAAGGCGGAAGCAATATTTGGCAGGATGTGATTGGACGAAACTTACCGGAAATGTCATGATTAAAAATGTCAGCCTCCATGTAACACGTGAAAGTTTGTTTACAAATTCAAATCCAATATGTCCTTGTTTCATATCAACAGGTAAAAACTGAAAAGTGGTTTTTATGGTATTTTATGCCCTGCAGTTGTCATTTTAATGGCAGCTACCTGCATTTAAACGGCTTCTTGCTGGTTGGAATTACAAAGTGATA
The DNA here is from genome assembly GCA_002080025.1 of Modiolus philippinarum. Lineage (NCBI taxonomy): Eukaryota > Metazoa > Mollusca > Bivalvia > Mytilida > Modiolidae > Modiolus > Modiolus philippinarum. The sequence goes on along the minus strand of MJUU01046009.1, from coordinate 84,582 downwards.
ACTGGCACAACACATGGAAGGGTGTCAAAAGGAGAGTCACATTTAAGTAAATTTTATTTAAAGTTGGCATTCTATTTACATAATAACAACAAAGTAACATGAGCTCTGGTTAGCTGACATAAAATCATGTGCAATCATGTATAACTAAATAAGATAAAGTTCACTGAGACATACAAATAAAATAAGCACTAATGCAGGCAAAGTATCAAAATAAAATAAATAGCAATCAGGTTCTGATCTCATACCATCACTACCAACTGTGGCAAAGCCTCTAGAAATAGTGATAATAGAAGATCATAGAAAGGCCAGAGAACTAAAGCAACAAAAAATGAAAAGCTATAGAACAAAATATATAAAGCTGAACAGAAATAAAGTAAGGCAAACAGAAATTTCAGACCTGAGGCAGCACAGCATGGACCTGACAGATGCTACATTTACATGTTTGCCCTCAACACTAGGAATTAATACAGTTCCTAAATTGGTTGACCGAAAATTTCACAAAGAATACTGTATTATGTGCAAGTGTTGTCTTTACAAAGGTAGTGAACAATTAAGTACATGATAGTCAAAGAAAAATATTTTTTGTCAACCTCTGCTATTTTATAAATCTTGAGTCTACAAAAGCAGAGATTTAACCAAAAAGTTAAATGAATGATAAAATTGTCCAGAAGAGAAAAATCTTGAACACTGAAACATCATTTGGCCACAATAAGAACAGATAAAACATCTAAATAATGATTAGCAAATGATCAATTTTCCAAAAAGGCTTAATTTTTATGTTTTAATTTAATTAGCTTCCGGTCATTTGTTTTGAACAGATACCATACTCTGTATCTGACTTGTTCAGCATAGTTTAATTGGAAAAATCCACTTTTTATGAACTGTTTTATCAGTATTGATGATAAAGAAAAGGTCTATGTCATTTGATTTAATTTTTTATTTGTTTGGTAACAATATCACATTATCAAGCACTGGTATGTAAAACCGAGATAAGCATGCCCTGTCAAGAACCCAACAGTAGCAGATCCAGGTGGGGGGAGGTGCTTAGGTTGGAAAATATTCCACTTTATGGAAAAATTATGGGTTGGGCAGCCCCTTAGCAGAAATACTGGATCTGCCACTGCCCAATATCAAATAGCGGACCCCTCTGCTTGCATACAATTCTTAAGTGGTCCACTTTAAAATGTATTGATTAAACTCATTGACTCATTAAATGGCAATCAAAGTAAAGAAAATCGCTATTTTGTTGTTGTGCACTGGTCAATATAACAAAATTCAGTTTCAGCATCCACCATTCATACGAAACAACAGAAAAACCAGAAAGATTTTCATGATCAATGTATATCCAGTCTTTTCATTAAAAAACAAATTGTCACTCTCTCTACATATAGAAGGGCTTAATGTTCTATAGTCACATGATAGTTACAGATTTAGATTTTAACATTTAGTGCTGTTTTATTACCTTGGAAGTGAACATTTACTTTTTATATATACATGTATGCTATGCATAATACAGGTACATGTCACTTATGCTTATGCCTTTTTAGCTCACCTGACCCAAAGGGTCAGTGTGAGCTATTGCCATCACTTGGCGTCCGTCGTCCATTAAACTTTTCACATTTTCATCTTCTCCTGTAAAACCACTGAAGCAAATTCAACCAAACTTTGCAGGAATGATGTATGGAAGGTCCTTTACAAAGATTGCTCATTTCGTTCCGATTTAAAAAAAAACATGGCAGCCAGCGCGGAACTTAGGTTTAACATAGGACCCTATGGGAAAAATCACATTTCCATCAACTCCTCTGATACTGCTGAAGCAAATTCAACCAAACTTTACAGGATTGATGCACTAAAGGTCCTTAACAAAGTTGCTAATTTCATTCTGATTCAACAAAAAACATGGCCCCGAGCACAGAACTTAGTTAAACATTGGCCCTAAGGGAAATTCACATTTTCATCTTCTCCTCTGCAACCACTGAAGCAAATTCGACCAAACTTTACAGGAATGATGTATGGAAGGTCCTTTACAAAGATTGCTCATTTCGTTCGGACCCGATAAAAAACATGCCCGCCAGCATGGAACTTAGGTTTAACATTGGACCCTAGGGGGAAAATCACATTTTCATTAACTCCCCTGAAACGGCTGAAGCAAATTCAACCAAACTTTACAGGATTGATGCACTAAAGGTCCTGTACAAAGTGCTCATTTTACTCCGATTTGACAAAAAACATGGCAGCCAACATGGAGCATAGTTTAACATTGGCCCTATGGGAAATTCATATTTTCATCTTCTCCTCTGAAACCACTGAAGCAAATTCAACCAAACCTTACAGGAATGATATATGGAAGGTCATTTACAAAGATTGCTTATTTCGTTCTGATCTGAAAAAAAACATGCCAACCAGCGAGGAACTTGGGTTTAACATAGGACCCTATGTGAAAAATCACATTTTCATCAACTCCTCTGGTACTGCTGAAGCAAATTCAACCAAACTTTACAGGAATGACGTAGTAAAGATATTTTACAAAGATTGCTCATTTTATCCTGATTTGACAAAAAACATGGCCACCAGCCTGGAAAATAGTTTAACATTAGCCCTATGGGAATAACATTTTTAACATCTACTCTGAAACTATGGAAGCAAATTCAAGCAAACTTTACAGAAATGATATATGGAAGGTCCTTTACAAAGATTTCTCATTTTGTTGGGATCCGACAAAGAAAATAGCTTCCAGCATCGAACTTGGTTTAGAATGGTACCCATATATTAAAACATTTTTTTCAATTCATGTGCTTAAATTATTGAAGCAAATTCAGTCAAACTAAGATTGCTTATTTTGTTTTGATCTGATAGAAAACAAGACCGCCAGAACAGAACATATTTTAGCATAGGATCCTATGGGATAAACATCATTTTCATCACCTGCCTTAAGCATTTTGTCAGGTGAGCGATTCAGTCTCAGTATCTGAGCCTCTAGTTTAATTAATGGAATGGATACTTCTGTCCATGTTATGTCTAAAGTCTTACCTTTCAGTAAATGTTCATGTACTGTAATTGTACTTATTTTCGCAGTGTACTTATTTTCACGAATTTCGCGTTCTGCAACTTTCCGCAAAAATAAGTACACGCGAATGTAATAATTTAACATTAGAGTTATAAAGAAAGCACTCACTTCCGTGAAATTAAATACATGCAAACTTGGCTAGAAAGGAATATTCGCGAAAATAAGTACCCGCGAATATAAGTACAATTACAGTATTTACATTTGTAGTGCTGTAGTTTTTAATATCAGCATGAAGATTTGTACATGTAGCTGCCGATCCGTTGCTCTATAGGTCCTTTTTTATTTTTATACGACTGCAAAAATTTTGCTGTCATATAATGGTATGGCATTAGCGTCGTCTGCATCATCCGCGTTGTCGGCATCTGTGGACAGCATAACTTTGCTTCTAGATGACAGATTTTTATCAAATTCTAGTATGATGTATTTTGGCAAGCGTGTATACTGAGGTTGTAATTTTGCATCGCTGGCCTCGCCCGTTTCAGAAAAAAAAAGGTGAACCTGGGTGTTTTCACATATTTGACTGTAGAATCTTAATTATATTTATTCAATTTTGATAGGGTTTGTTTCAGTGTGTTCCTGAGGAAATTTCTAATCTGTGGTATGCCAATGAATTTCACGTAGCATGTACATGTACTGCTCACAAGATATATGGGCCCCAAAGGGGTGAATCTCAAAACATTTTTGTTTATTTTAAGTCTGATTTTGATGCATTTTTTTCAGTGGATTCCTTATGAAAAATTTATGCAGCATTCAACTATTAGATTTTTAGTGACTTGTTTCCTTTACTAGCTATGAGGGGCCGAAAGGGACAAAAATTGAAAATTTGCAGATTACCTAAAATTTCTATTTTTCATCAGATTTCAATGGGATTTTTTCTTTTGATTCCTCTTCATATAAGCTTATGGTGGTATGTCAATGGATTTGGCATAACTCTTAACATTTCACAGTTACAAGGGGTCAAAGGGGCCAAAATTGCAATTTTTCGAAATATGTGAAATCTATTTTTCATCGGATTTCAATTTGATTTTTTCTTTGGATTCCTCTTGATATAAGCTTTCAGTAGTATGGCAATCGATTTGGCATAGCTGTTACCATTTCCTAGCTACAAGGGGTCAAAGGGCCAAACTTGAAATTTTTGTGTCTCCTGCTGTAAGCAGAGTCGACACATAGGGATAACTATCAGTTGTCTTACTTTGTTGTCCTGCGACATCTGTTGGTTTTTTAACCGCAACTCCTTCAAAACTGCTAGTACAATTCCAACCAAACTTTCAGGATATGTTGTTCACCTTGTGAAGATGTGCACCTGATACTTAGAAATTTGCTTTTACAGATTTGAGAGGTTCACTGAGCCAAAATTACTTGTTTGTGAATCTGTCAGTTTTTGAATCTGCAACTCCTTCAAAACTGCTAGTCCAGGTCCAACCAAACTTTCAGGATATGTTTTTCACCTGGTGTAGATGCGCACCTGATACTTCAAATTTTTATTTTACATATTTTAGAGGTTCACAGAGCTAAAGTTGCTCATTTGTTATTCTGGTTAGTTAATCCTCAACTCTTTCATAGTTATAAGTCAGATTCCAACCAAACTTACAGGATATGTATTGTTCACCTGATCCTGTTGTGCATCAGATATGTAATATTTTGATTTTACAGAATTTAAAGGTTCACTTGACCAAAAATGGCTCTTCTGTGGTGCAGGGGACACAAGTGTTCCATGGAACACACATCAATTTTTTTTAAATGTGTGAATCTTTATTTTTCATCGGATTTCGATGGGATTTTTTTCATAGGATTCTTCTTGATACAAGCTTTAAGTACTGTAGTCTGTCAATGGATTTGGCGTAGCTCTTACAGTTTCCGAGCTACAAGGGGTCAAATGGGCCAAAATTGCAATTTTTTCTAAATAAGTGAAATATTTATTTTACATCAGGTTTCATTCCATTTTTTTCTTTGTTTTTGAGTCCATTGTTGTAAGCTTTTGGTAGTATGTCAAAGGATTTTGCATAGCTCTTACTGTTTATTAGCTATAAGGAGTCAAATATTATAAAATATTATTGGATTTTAATGGGGTTCGTTTATTTGGATTCCTCTTATTGTATAGTTTGATTAGTATGTTGACTAACTTGACATACAAAATATACCTATTACCATTTCCAATTTATATAAGGAATCATAAGGGCTTTTTTTTATTTTCTGTAGTTTGTGTGCAGCTAATGACTGGGTCAAGCTCTTATTGTGTCCATTTAATAACTGTATCAAGCTCTTTACTTTGTCTTCATTCATTTTGAATTACACTTGTTCAAATTTCAGTGTTCGACATGCTGCGGTGGTATCATGCTGCACTCAGCTAGCCCTTTATTTAAATTTGGCGGGCTATAGAGCTATGGATTTCATCCTATATAAAAACTTGTGACTTTGCGACCTGAATTTTGTCTCATGATTCTTGGAGGATTATTACATTTGGATGCCAATTATTTGTACTGAAGTGGGTAGTTTTAATTTTGATATAAGTCTTAGCAGTTACAGTATTAAGTATGATTCAAATTGACAACATTTAGTAATAACAAATATATTTTCTTTACATTAAAGATATGTAGGTGAGGATGAAGATATTATTAATGAAGAATCTAGAGGATCATCTGCACAGAGGATTCTCGAAAAGATTAAACAAGATGCAGAATCTCGCAAGAAAATCAGGGTAAAATCAGAAAATTTGAAGGCATCGTCTGATATTAATTTGAACAAAAATCGGAAACACAAGCAGTTGAAAAATGAAGAAGAAAAGACAGATTATAAAGAAGAATTGGATTGTTTACAGGAAAGATTAAAAGATGATGAAAAAATATCACAAGAAATTATCAATAAGGGAACAAAAAGAAAAAATGATAAACTGAAAACAAGGAAGCATAAAAAGTTGGACAGCAAAAAGATAAAATTGGAAAGTTCTCAAAGTGAATCTCCACAAAACAGGGCAAAATCAAAACTTCAAGCAAAAATTGATAGTGATCAGGACAGCTCATCAGAAAGTTCCTCTTCATCAAATTCTGACGATGTTGATTCAGGGGAAGAAAAGGAAGACATGGACATTGATACATCACTCATGGAGGAAACTGTAATGAAGGACAGTGTTTTAGCAGATGAAATTGACAACGACACTGCTGACACAACATTAGATAGTAATAATTCTAATGAAATCGGTGGATTTACAGTACTGGGGGAAATCAGGGGTAAAACACATAAACAGGTACTACAAAAATATTTTTCTTTGTTCATATTATTTGAAAATTGTTATGTTCAAAATGTACATATACAATGCTGTACTTTTTTGAGCAAAAACATGTAATGTATTGGAAAAAAAGTAAAAAAATTGCTATGTATATGTAGAAGAAGCCAAAATTTACACATTACAGTGTGTTTTAATGGCAGGTATATGGCTATTGGAAATTTAACCATGGGCTGGGCCTTTATATTCGAATTTGATCCAGAGCATTAGTGAGGGGTTAAATTTACGAATATAAAGGCCAAGCCCATGGTTAAATGACAATAACCATATACCTGCCATGAATCATTTCGAGTCTAATATGACAGAAAATTGAATTTTTCATTCTGAAGCCACCTAAGAGAAGGCAGATTTCATGCCTCCATTGCTGTCTGTGTCTATGACGTCATAATACACAATCTGATGTTTTCAAACAGATGCAAGTTCAAAATTCAAATTGAAAGCAAAACAACAAACATTTACGTGTCTGAATGGCATGATTTAGTTAAAAGCTGTTCTTAATCCTAATTTCCTTCATGAGCTGAGACAAAAACGTTGTTTTTCATCCCGTTTACTCATATTCTGATACCATTTGCGCATGTGCGAAATATATGGTTATGGAGTATTATACTGGTTGACGATTAACTAGAGCCATGTTAGAATACTTAATAATTTGATAAAGAGAATGCTCCTGATTTTTTAGCAAAAACTATTTATATTATTTATATAAAAAGTCTTTGTTCAGAGAAATATGCCTAGATAACCAGAATGATATAATTTAAAAAAGTTTTAATACATGTATAAGCATATTTTTTCTTTTGTCAAAACGAAAAAATTCACTAGTTTAGGGGACCTCGCAATGACCAAAGATATTATAGACTTTGATTTTTATAATCTTTACAAACTAATAGAAAATTCTGATATAATTACATGTTTAGTTTTGTGAATATGAAATCAGCTAAACAAATAACATATACATGTATTAACTGGTAAAAGCAAGTTTATAGTTCCCCAAGACACTAGCTACATGTATTTCCTGAAGTGAAGTGGAGGGAAATAACTGGTGTCATTTTTCTATTGTTAGAATAGCCAGTAAAAGATGTTTCATAGGACAGAATCAGAATTGTACAATGTACAGTTTAAGAAAAGCATGATTGTTACCTCACAGAATGTCAGTGAACAAATAATCAAATATCTCAGACAAGTTGCATGTACATGTACATGTAGGTGTGCTCATTGTAAATTTTTAAAGCATGAAAGACCTGAATATATATGTATAATGGAATAGCCTTACAACTATTGACTGAGTATAGACCAGAGATTCTCTTCAGAATAAAAAGCATAAATATTTAATGTTTTTTGATAATTATTATAATTGTAGGTTAGAAGAGTACTTCCTGATTGGCTGGCAGATCCTAGTATAATTACTGCAGATCTTAGAAACAAGACTATTCCTGTGTCAAAGTTCTCTGATTTGGATCAAGATCTGAAAGAAGCATTACAGAAAAATGGAATTACAAATTTCTTCCCTGGTAACTAAACAAGTTAATATTTGTAGTGTACAATGTAGTGTCAACAGAATGGAGATATCTAATATCAAAAATCACACAAGATTATAAATACATGTAGATATATCATGATAAGGAAGGGTATTTGGCAAAAAATACAAGTTGCGGTTCTGAAAAATTTCCTGAGCCTGAAAGGCGAGGGAAATTTAGACCTAAGACTTGTATTTTTGGCAAATACTATTACCCCGACGTTCATGATATATCTGTTTAATTACACCAAATGTCTCCCATCATAAAAACGCATGGATCACTCCGGGACAAATACCACGACAAGCGTCTCTGTGACATGGTATTTGCCAAAAAATACCATGGCTATTCAGCTTACTTACATAAGGTGTTAGATGAATGAGCACACAATTTAAAATCAGATCACTCAATCAAGTAAACTTGTGTTGTTTTTTTGTATCGACCATATACTAATCCATCAGCAATATGCCAAGACTACAGAGCAACATATGTCCAATAGTTTCAGGGGAGATAATAAAAAGCACAAAATAAGTTAATGTTTTCTTGGATATGAAATTGATAGATTTAACATTACAGATAAATCTCAGGCATTTTTAAGAAAAATTTATTTTCACCTTCTTGTTTGGCAAACTATGTGGGGGTTACCAAAGGGTGATTTTTAAATATTGAATATTTTCATGTTTAACTTTGAAATGAACTATATATATATTTAATGTACCATTTACTATGATATTTCTAATTGTAGTACAGATTCAGGTTATACCTATGATGTTAGAATCATTAAAGATGGGGTTCCTGATGGGTAAAGCAGGATATAGACCAAGTGATATTTGTGTGTCAGCTCCAACAGGAAGTGGAAAAACATTGGCCTTTGTATTACCAATTGTACAGGTATTTTGATGATAAGAAATATATTATTAGCTTTAAAGGTTCACTAAATGCTATGAAATTATGTTAGCATCTGTCTAGATACAAACCTGCCTAACCCTAACTTGATACGAAACCTGTTTGTATTGATATCTTTATATATATGTAAATCAAATAAAACCAATCCCAAGGCCAGGTTGTTAAATAGGTACTGCTGGAACATATTAATTTTCATGGATGGTTATTTTCGCAGTTTATGAAAGATTGACATATTTGCACGGTTTTAAAAAAGGCTTTTTCTACACAAAAACTTTTTTTCACAGGTACTATTTGGGAAAATAGCGAAAATTAGTACATAGCAAAAATTAATGAGTTTACAGTTTTCTTTGTCTTTTTGATTTCATATCATGTTTTAGAGAAATTTATATACTCCCTCTACAAAAATTTTAGTGTGGTGCCTATTGTTTTACCTCCATCATTCTGTCCTATTAACCGATTTGGTGCTTTTTTTGCTTTCATTTTCCGAACATGACTTTTATAGTCACACTTTTCTCAGCATCTGCACATAAAAACCATTTGATATTTGGCATAGAGATTTAATATGAGGTGCTGTACTGCGTCTCCCCTTTTCAGCTATATTGTTGAACGATTTCCCGTTTACTGATTTGGTGCATTTCTGTCTTTCCGTTAGATCATCTCATTTTTCTCTGTAACTACATTACTGTGTATTATCCTTACACAGGATATGGGTACCAAGACTGGTTTTGGTTTAAATTTCAATGACGGTTACCATTAGTGTATGTGTATTAAGTAACTGTTCACTGGTATACACTGGTACCCCCTACATTAATGGTAGATTTCATTGAAATTTAAATGTAAACCAGTCTTAGTACCTATTATTACAAAAACAGGAAAACAGCAAACACCTACAATGGCCAGGAACTACAATCACATGCCACAATTTACAAGCAAACTGCACCAGAAAAACAATAATGAAAACAAGAGACAAACATAAATAACGATAGGAACTCGGGATAGCCGGACTTGGTATATCCTGTGTACTGATGATACACAGTGTACATATCTCAGTAATTGGTTTCTTGAAGATTTTATCATTCTGTCCATACTTGTATTGTGTACACAGTTTACTGTGTCAACACCTGTATTGTGTCCACACACACTTAAATTCATATCGATTCAGGGTTCATTGATCGGGGTATAACTGGCTGCCATTCAGCTACAACTCTTGTTCTCATTGCATTTACTAAACACTTAATTCATGTATATTTTAGGCATTGAAGCCAAGGGTAACCTGCCAAGTAAGAGCTCTTGCTGTATTACCTGTTAGAGATTTAGCAATACAAGTCTTCAAAGTATTCAAAACTTATTGTGAAAATACAAGATTAAAGGTAAAATGTCACGTAATAATTCGATACAATTTTATTAATGTTCCTAAGGATAGAAAAAAAAACAAGAAATACCTAAATTGCAGATGGCCATATCAACAGCACATGTCTCTTCAATGCAGAAAAAAAATTAGAATTTTGAAGTCCAAAAATAAAAAAATGTGAAAGGTCTGACATAAAACAAAAATCAACATGGCCTGAAAGTAATACAGAAACCGGCTCAGGACAGAGCTTTGCATAAAGGAGATACTTTTTTGTTTTAAAGAATATCTAAACTTCAGATTTAGTGCATGTAATACAGAAGAACTTCCATGGTTTGAACTGCAATAGTCTCGACACCTTTTGGTAGTCCTCAATAGCTGGAATACCCCTCTAGCTGGAATTGTTTTCACAAGTCTGTTGGGTGTTTGAAGCATCAAAATTTAACTGTATTTCAAATAATCAGTATTCAAATTTCAAACCAGCATGAAAGCACTCTTGGGACTTACCAGCAGAGGTATCAACCCAGCGGTAATAAAAACTCAAAATATACAAATTGCCATGAATTTTAGTTTTGTATATGCCAATTTCATTGGTTTCCAGATGATAGCTCAAAAAGTTCACATCCAATTGAAATGAAACTTGGATATATTATTGGGTACCAGTAGGCTAGGAACCCTATTGATTTTGGAGAGAGGTCAAAGGTCAAGGTCTTGGTGACCGAAAATAGACTGAAAATTTCAGAAAAATTTGGTTAACTAAAAAGTGTACATCCAATTTAAATTAAACTTGGATATACCGTATTTTTTGGACTAAAGGTCGATGGGGACGATAGGTCGAATTGCTCTTTTTGGGGCAAAAAGTTGTTTCTGTTCATAGTTAGGTCGATTGGCACATAGGTCGAAGGACGACCGGTGGTCACCAAGCGTAAGTATTGGTAAGTATAATCATTTTTCCAATGTTTATGATAATTATCTGTCTTTATTGTAATAAAAATGTAAATTTCTTGATGTTTGTTGTTTTATTACTCTATGGCTTCATACCTGTTTAATTTTGTTATCATTGTCTGATTAAATTTATTGTGACAAGTGGTCATAAACAGGTGTCAATTTGGGAAATCCAGCTAAGTTGTCAAAACAATACCAAAGCCTGCCACTGATCTTCCTCAATTATATCTAATTAATCATTTGAAGTTTTTACCTGTCCCATCTCGGGCATCTGAATGCCGTTTATAGTTTGCCGACAATGAATTGTTTGATTGTGATTGAAGACCCATTTGACAATGTTATGACATTTTAGTTACAAAATTGATAAACAGCTAATACAATTTCATCAATTTTGAAGGCGTCCACGGCTAAAGTAAAATTTTATTTCGTTTGCAATGTCCCACGCCGCCATTTTGATCATTACTTACTACGCATGTGTGGTATTACAGGTAAAAGTGAAGGCGGTAAATATGAAACAAGATCGATATTCACCTAATAAATATAATAACTCAAATGAATTATGAAATACAATCATATTTGCAAACAATTTTCATGCACAAAATGTTTTTAAACCCTGAAACAATTTTTCAGTATTGTACAAAAGATCGATAATCCCGGATTTGTATCAAGTGTTACCGGTTACGATTCCATTATTAACGTATTAACCCAAACTTCCCATTCAAAATGTAGGTCAATAAAAAAGACAAAATATGCGAAAAATATCTTTATTAACACTGTTCTAATAATATGAAAACAAAACAAAACACCAGGTTAGTATCTTCAACCTACAAATGACACCTACAACAAAAAAGAAAATTGTCAATCATATTTATCACTGACATTGACGTTTCTGATGCATTAACATTTTACACAGACATCAAATTATTTTTTATTAAGCCTTAGATAGGTCGACTTCGCTGGATAGGTTGAGGGCATGACTTTTCAGAAAAAAATATTGACCTTTAGTCCGAAAAATACGGTATTGTTGGATACCAGGAGGGGAGGAATCCTATTAATTGTGGAGTAAGTAGGTCAAAGGTCAAGGTCACAGTGACTGAAAATAGACTGAAAATTTCAGAAAAATATGGTTTCCAGATGATAACTTAGCCGAATTGAAAATTGGATATATTGTTGGGTACCAGGAGGGGAGGAACCCTATTGATTTTGGAGAGAGCTCAAATGTCAAGGTCTTGGTGACCAAAAATAGACTGAAAATTTCAGAAAAATTTGGTTTTGGGATGCTAACTCAAAAAGTGTACATCCAGTTTGAATGAAACTTGGATATATTGTTGGATACCAGGAGGGGAGGAATCCTATTCATTGTAGAGAAAGTACGTCAAAGGTCACAGAGACCGAAAATAGACTGAAAATTTCAATTCAGAAATATATGGTTTCCAGATGATAACTTGGCCAGTTTACATCCAACTGAATTGAAACTTGGATATATTGTTGGGTACCAGGAGGAGAGGAACCATATTGATTTTGGAGAAAGCAGGTGAAAGGTCAAGGTCACCGTGACCGAAAATAGACTGAAAATTTAAGAAAATTTAGTTTCCGGATGATAACTCAAAAAGTTTACATCCAATTTAAATGGAACTTGGATATATACTGTGAATTCATTTAATTTCGTGGGTACCAATTTTCGTGGGTAGAGAAGAAAAGACATTTCGTGGTGTACGTAAATTCGTGGATTGCCACTTGTTCCAAGAAAAAAAAAAATTTAAATTTATGAAATAAAGATTATAAAATTCATGGCTTCAGTAACTTCAGTATTGATGTCAAAACACCCAAATTCAGAACTGTACCTGTAATTAAAGTGTCACCTGTAATTAACAATTCATAGTAATGTGTAGATATTTTGTAATTATGTAACCATCTGACATAACCGTACTCCATTCGTTATTTATAAATAGACACCTGTATTGATTGTAAAATAAACATGTCTTTTTCAGCAGAACATAATTAAAACTTTAAAAGTTTTTAATAACATGATATAAAAATTGAATTGAGACGGTTCTTGTCCAAACTTCTTAACTGTAAATCAACACTTCAGCATAATTGATAAACAAAACAGGAAGCCAGTTACCGCTAATTTGTTAACTGGGAAACACTTGGAAATAAAGCATTTTAACTTATTTTGCTGCTATTAAAGGTTCAAGAGAATGCATATTTACTTATTGTTGGATATATCAGTTAGTTTGGGGCTCAGGTACAAGTGCAAGGTTTATGGCCTTTGTTGATCAGGTCCTTCATTATGTTCATTCATTTGTGTTTGAAACTTGCACAAGAAAATCACTTTTCGTTGAGTATTTGAATTCGTGGTTTGGGGACACCCACGAAAACCACGAAAATTGGTACCCCACGAATAAAAATGAATTCACAGTAGTTGGATATCAGGAGGGAAGGAAAGTCATTGATTTAAGAGAAAGTAGGTCAAAGGTCAAGGTCACAGTGACCAAAAATAGAGTGCAAATTTCAGAAAAATATGGTTTCCAGATGATAACTTAGCCAGTTTACATCCAGTTGAATTGAAACTTGGATATATTGTTGGGTACCAGGAGGAGAGGAACCCTATTGATTTTAGAGAAAGTAGATCAAAGGTCAATGTCACAGTGACAGAAAATATACCAGAAATTTCAGAAAAAATTGGTTTCTGGATGCTAACTCAAAAAGTTTACATTCAATTTAAATGAAACTTGTATATTGTTGGATAACAGAAGGGGAGGAAACCTAATAATTTTGGAGAAAGTAGGTCAAAGGTCAAGGTCACAGTGACCGAAAATAGATTGAAAATTTCAGAAAAATATGGTTTCCAGATGATAACTCAAAAGTTTACATCCAATTGAATTGAAACTTGGATATATTGTTGGATACCAGAAGGGGAGGAACCCTATCGATTCAAGGGTCAAGGTCAGTGAAGGTCACAGTGACCGAAAACAGATTTTTATATTGAAATGTCAAGACATGAAACTAAAAAATCGACCTTCTTGAATTCTTAGAATTTTGGATATTAGGTAGGAAAGATAATAGATAGACAATTTTAGAAATATTTAGGTTTTCACATTATCGTGATCACTTAATATTTGAAGTTGCAACCCGCTTGTGCACCCTGGTGCCATTTAGATTTTTGATTTTCTAATAAATTCATGGTTCTGGGATCTATAAAACCGCATTGGCTTGGGCATGTTGTAAAATTTGAAGTATACCCTCAAAACGTTGTCCAATTGATTTTGTATTGTTTATTGATAAAAATGAAGTAAAAAATGCCACATTTAATTAGTAAGCTTGCACTTCACTTTCCTTTTTGGAAAACTCATTTTGTTTTAAGGGGAGGTAATTTATTTAGAAATAAAGAAGAAAAATTAAAATTTCATGATTTCTTTAAAAAACTGATTGGTGCCCTTTATGTGAAAGCCTTTGATAGAAAAATAGATTGGTGGCTAATTGTTTTTAAAATTTTAGAGCGTCTTTATTATGAAGCTTTCAACAGCATAGAAATTAGAAAAATGTATTGCTTTATTTTTAGTCCCTGTAACTACCATAGCGAATTCATGAGATTGCTTAAATGAAAATAAAATATTTTTCTTTGGTAAGGGAAGGACCATGAAATTACATTGTTTCTAATTTTTGCAGGTAGCACTATTAGTTGGTCAAAAACAGTTTCATCAGGAGCAGCACTCTCTT
>MJUU01046009.1:44060-69729 GCA_002080025.1 Modiolus philippinarum | reverse complement strand
AAAACAGTTTCATCAGGAGCAGCACTCTCTTGTAAAGAAAAGGTATGAATTAGGATACACATAAAGTATCAAGTTTTGATTTTGTTCAATTTTGGAATTAACATTGAAATGGAAATCAAAATTTTCATGATTTCTATCATTTACATTACACCTCCTATAGTAAGCAGTTTTCTCATCCTGGAAGTGATCTAATATATTGAAGCTTTAGTAGAATGCTCTCAAAATAACAATAATCAACTTTGTAACACACATATACTGGTAGCTTTCACTAAAATTATTGGCTTGATACAGTTATTTTTAGCTCACTTGGCTTTAGCCAGGATGAGTTTTTCCATCACTTTGCCTCTGTTGTCAGTCCATAATTAACATTTTATTAAAATATCTTCCCATCTGAAACAACGGGCCAATTATAATCAAACTTGGTCACAATAGTCTTTGGGTGATCCCAATTAAAATGTGCACAGTAAGAACACACTTCATCCAAGGGAACATAGTTTAACATTGGACACTTTTGGAAAACACAATCAGATATCTTTTCCTCTCAGCCTACAAAGGCAATGGGAACCAAATATGGTCACAGTTGTCCATAGTTTCCCTTTGTCTAGCAAGTCCATATCACATTGAAGATGGCCCCAGCAGGGGGAACATAGTTGGACCCCAAGGCAAAGCATTCAAAGATCTCCTCTGAAGCCACAAAGTCATTTGTAAGTAAACTTGGTCCAGAGGTCCATTGGTATTCCCCTTTAAAAACTGTGTTTTTTACTTGTAAAAAACTGTGTAAAAACTTGGTCTTACCTCAACAGAGGTTGCTGCCAGAGTGGAACTTTTGTTTGACATTGGACCCTGTGGAAAATATGTTCAGAGATCTTCCACTCTAAAACTTCTTGTTAATTTGGAATCCAACATGTTCACAACTGTCCTTAGTTGGCCCTATTTGAAACAGCAAGAAATAATCATGATCTCTGAAACCAATCGGTCATTAAAAAACCAATATTATACACAATGATTCTTAGATGGTCCTCTCAAAAAAGTGACCTGAAGTTTCACACTCCATCCAAAATGGCTGGCAGTGGGAAACAAAGGTCATCTTTGGACCTTTTAACATCAAATTTAATTACTGTGAAAGTTCTTTCATTTATGGATTGCAGACAATTCATTAGTTCATGGGTTCTGAAATTCCTGGTTTGAGACTTTCTTCAGTACAAATTAACAGGATATTTGTATTTCGTTGGTTATCAAATTTCATGGTTTAAGTCAACCACGAAATCCACAATATTTGGTACCCCACGAACAATAGTACATGTACTTGCACAGTATATTACGATACTTGAAAATGAGACCCTTTAACATTGAGGTTATTTTGGCTGTCTTTTTCAGTGGTGAACTGGGATCTTCTAATCCTCTTGTTATCAAATCGAGTTTGCTATGTTTTTTTACATGCCAAGTAGATATTAAATATGTTTGAGATAAAAAAGGTATTACATTGTATAAAAAAGGACACATATCATTGTACAAGTTATTTTTGCTTGTTTCCTAATTCTATTATGATTATATAATTACTGTAATTTAAATTTATTATTATTTTATTGTTCATAATTATTTGAATAAATATGTTTTAACCAATAAATTCTGAAAGCACTAAATAATCAAATGGAAGGAAATATTAGGAATTTGTAATTTGTAAGTGACAATAACATGAATAATTTGAATTTTCTTCCTAAAAAGTACAGGTACATCTAAGGAAAGAAAAAAACACAATTTACCGGTAGGCTAATTTTTTCAAAATTATTGGCCTGCAAATTATTTAACTTTCAATCTTAGTTCTTTTTAGTTAAATGTGACATAGGTTGCAGCATTTATCTTTGGCTTTTGTTGCAGTAAAAAGCAAGAGTGCATGCACAGTGTTTGTCTATATGGAAAATCACTGTGTGTATAAAAATCTTCTAAATGACAATTTTCAGTTTTACTTAGCCAAATCACCATAAGTACTTTTCCATTTCCAGTCACCTTACTTTACATACTTTAATACTTTTTGTGTCGCCTGCACCTAGTGCAGGATCGACACATAGGGATCACTATCCGTCGTCTTGTACATTTGTATCAATCACTCTTAAATGAGATGAATACTTTTGTCTAAAAGGCAATAACAGTTAGTGTATTACCACAAAAACAAAAACCAAAAAAACTCTGTTTTCATTGCAGGTGCTGGGGTTATGAAAGTTTGGCAGACATAGTGGTTGCTACACCTGGTAGACTGGTAGATCATAAAAATCATACTTTGGGTCTAGTGAAAACTATCTGTATTACTATATTTCAGGTCCTGGGGATATGAAAGTTTGGCAGACATAGTGGTTGCTACACCTGGTAGACTGATTATACTTTGGGTCTAGTGAAAACTATCTGTATTACTATATTTCAGGTCCTGGGGATATGAAAGCCTGGCTGACATTGTGGTAGCTACTCCTGGTAGACTGGTTGATCATATAAATAATACTCCAGGGTTTAGTCTGAAACAGCTGAGATTTATGGTATATTTAATTTATTTTATTTCATAGCAAAAACTGTATTGAGAATTAGTACCTGTAATTGGTGAATTTTGTTCTTTTCTTAAAGGTTGTTCTTAAATTTCAATGTAAAAAATCTTAGAATTCTGAAACTTTTGAAATAAGTTAAAGTACTGGATATTCTAATGCACCTATGTTTGTATTAATGCTAATTTTGATTGGATGGCTTCAAAATTTTCAGGGTGTAAAATCTAAGATTTATCCTTGGAACCAATAGCAACGTAATTGCACAGATGCACATCAAACTTCTTGTTATTTTAAAATTGATTTAAAACGTTCTTTTTGGTTTTTGCTTTAGAATAGAGATAACCAAACTGTATTTTAGAATTTTAGGGGTAAATCCAAGATTTTATTGGCGCAAGCATCCTTTTTCGGCTCTGTTAATTTATCACTGGAAAACTCAGTTTGCGGCATTAAAAATTAAGCAATAACAATGCATTATTTGAATACCCAAAGGACATCAATCATAGATTTGATGGTCAAAATGTAGTTTAAAGGCCACGTGTAGCGGAGCCTGTAAACAGATATTTTGACCGTCAAGTCAAGATTGATGCCCTCGGGTATTCAGCTAATGTACTGTTTTTGCTATTCTAATGCAATTTAACTATTTCATGTTCTATTTTTAACCCTTATGACGCTAAACGCGACATAAGCTGCGC
Source organism: Modiolus philippinarum (assembly GCA_002080025.1). NCBI lineage: Eukaryota > Metazoa > Mollusca > Bivalvia > Mytilida > Modiolidae > Modiolus > Modiolus philippinarum. Next base: position 66,506 of record MJUU01046009.1, on the reverse strand, counting down.
CAATGTTTCTGTTTCCGACCGCTAATCGCGACATTTGTCGTTTGTGTACACTTTTAATTTTGATCGATTGCATTGCAATCTTTTCACTTGGTCTATGGAAAAGACCGAGATTTCCGAATGTAAATATAGTTTTGGTCTTGTTTGCACTTGTAACCTAGGAAAGTTTATTGAAAAAATTATCAAGTAAATTGACGTAGACATGTTTGGAAAATTCTAGAAAAAAATGGCAGGACGCCATGAAAATCGTGAAGATAGTGATGACGAAATCTTCGAAGAATCGGACGTTGAAAAGCGATTTTGAGGGCTTTGGTCCTGAAGATTTACTTGAGGGCATGGAAATATTAAATGAAATAGACTTTGAACAGTCAGATAAAGACATAAATATCCGAGCTGACGAAATTTTGGATGGGAAAACGCAGATTGCTTTCCAATTTGTGCCCCATTTTCGGGAACTCCTGGACTGAATGTTGAACTTCAAGAGGACCCTGAACCCAAAGACTTTTTTAATTTACTGTTTGCCAACGAAATGTGGGGTCTGGTAGTTGAACAAACGAATTTATATGCTGAAAATCGGAAGGAAAATGAACAATTGAAAGAAAAATCTTGATTACCAAAATGGCGGCCGGTGTCAGTGGATGAAATGAAAGTCTTTTTCTCTTTGATAATAACCATGGGTTTGACCAGAAAAGGGGATTTAGATGCTTATTGGTCTAAAGATGACATTATTGCTACCTATTGATAGACTTGTGGGCAGGCACTTTCCAGCATATATTCCATCTCAAGAAGGTGCCAAGCAGTTACGTCCCTTGCGAGATTGTTAGGCATGTAATGTGACAAAGGACAAAAGGGATGGTTTCAAGAGGAAGCAAACTTCATTCTATTGTCCAGACTGTAACATTCCTCTCTGTGTTCCAGACTGTTTCAAAGCTTACCACTCCAAAAACATTTCCGTGGGGAAAGTTCTCAATCTTCTGATTCCAGTTCAGATTCAGAATAGACAAAAAACTTACCTGAGATTTTCACCTGAATAATTGTAAATTACAAATTTACCTGAATACAATTTCATTTTCTCATTTTAAACTTTATTTTGATGAATAGAAACACATAAAGCATAGTGAAACACAGAAAACAACAAACACATGTTTTTAAAACCATTTATTTTATTAACGAGCTTTACCTGTGTACACCTGTGTTCACCTGTAAAAAATATTCTAAAAAACAATTATTATCATGGTATATTCACAGATGCTTACATAAAACTATCAAAAACCATGTTTACATTCAAAATGATACAAATAGAACTCTTCAAATTGAGTGTACAAAAAAATTACCTTTTACCTGACTTTTACCTGTATTTACAGGTAACGTATTTCAAAATATAAAAAAATAGAGCAAATATTTACAAAGATTGGATTTTACTGAACAACTTATATATACAGATTTTTTTTGTAACTTAAAAAATAAAAAAGTTACATCAGTTTGAAAAAAATATATAATTATCATTAGAAAAGAACAAAAGAATGCAGCAGCAGCAATCAGTTAAGTAATATTATATATAACATAGTAAGGGTTAACTTGTGTATTTGTTACCATACAAGGAACCAGACTAAACAGGGAACCTATCATGTCCCAGGTGTGTAGATGGTGGAATTAATGGTCACTTTTGACCGATCAAAACTTCTGTTATATAAATATTTCATTAGAACCAAGTTATATAATCAAAAATATATAGTATCTTGTCCCCAAATTGTCACTTTTAAATAAGCTGAAAACTTTAAAAAAAAAATCTACATTTTAAACATTTCCATTGTGTTTATAACTTTACTGTAATACACTTCCACAGTATATTAAGAGATAACCATACTGTATTTTATGATCTGAGGAGGTTAATAGTAGATTATAACTTGGTTCCCTTAAATCAGAGGGTCTTTCACATGCCATGGAATTTTTTTGTTGTTGTTGATTGCAACTTTATCTGTCAGAGATCATAAGCAAGTCTTATACAAAAACTTCAATCAATAAAAATAATTCTTAAACTTTTGCAAAATTTCATTCTAGTCAAAGCATGCTGCCATGTTCATTTCTAATAAAAATTCTTAAAGTATGGCAAATTTAATTTCATTTTGAATACAACAATCTGTATATAGCTATTGCAACATATCTTTTGAGTCAACCTGCACAAAAAAAAATTATGTTACAGCAATTTTCCTTTTACTGAATGCAGTTTCAATAGGATTTTTGGTAGCTCTCCAGGTAATTAAATAGGTTTTTCAATAGCAGTTTGGCCTTCAAAGTAGAAAGGTCACCAAATACCCATTCATACATGTAGTTGGTTGTGTGCCAAATCTGATGTTGATTTCACCCGCAGGGATAAAGTACATTTGAACTATTATTATTTATTGGGTAACAAACAAAGAGAAGGATGAACTTTATACAGACTAAATTTAAATAGTAATAATACAACTTTTTGATTTCTTATCTTATTGTATGAAAAATTCTTGATTGGCTATTTCAATATTATGTTTCCTGTTGAAATTGACACCAGGTAAACTGGCCCATATCCAGGACAAATACAATGAATGGCTATGTGACCTTTCTACCTTGAGGGTCAAACATCTATTGAGAAACCTATTGTAACTACCTGGAGAGCTACCAAATTTTCTATTGTGAGTGCATCCAGTAATAGGAAAATTGCTGTAAATGTAAAACAATGTATGCATTGTTTTGGACCCCTTGAATACAATTACAACGACTTTTCACTTGATTTGTAAAATTCATAATTAAGCAGAAATGCCTCCTTAATGTGTCTCTTCCACTGTTTTTTTGTATCTTTTTTTGACACTTTTCCCAAAGAATTTGTGTAATTGTGAAATATAATGTTGTTGACTATTATTCTGGTTACTGATTTTTCAAATTGACAACAAATATAGTTAATTGTGGAAAATAATGCTTAGTTATATGTAATGTTTATTTTCAGGTAATAGACGAGGCAGACAAAATGATGGATCATATAAAACAAGATTGGTTAACTCAAGTAGAAAATGCCGTCTACCAAGATGACAGACCTATCCCTGGTGCTCTGTCTGTTGCAAAGTATGTGTTGTCAATTCTGAAATTTATATGTACATGCACATATGTATAAAATCAATGCCGACAGGTATTAATCATTTGAAATTATTTTCATGTTGCAAATCAGGAATTGTGATAAAAAAAGAATGGAGAATGGATGCTTTATTCTTTTCAGCTGTATCATAGCTTGAACTTGTGTTGTGATTGGAGAACATCAAAATTCTCATTTCATCAATGACTTAGTTGATTGTAGGAAATTTTCAGCATATGAACATTTTGAAAAACTGACTCTGCCAGGTACATGTATTATGTAATAACCTCAATACGGGATTTTGAATAGTGTTCACTCCAATAACAGATCTATTTTTATAAGTAGAAAATCAATACATTGATAGGGAATCACTAATAAATGAACACTGTTTAGCTAAGGGTAATTTATGATTAATTGATTTGTAGCGCTTCAGGTTAATTTTTTTTCGTCAATTAAAATTTAGTTTAAAAAATGTCATATAGGAAAAATGATAGATGCTCTTCAATTTCATAGATAGTTTGTTTTTATGTGGTATAGATTTATATCAATAAGTTTAGAAATCCAGTTTTCCTTCTTACTGGTATCCAAGGCGATTGTTTTCGCCTTCAACTACAAGAGAGTTCCTATCTCAAAAGTCCTGTATTGTGTATCTTTCCTTATTTTTGTTTGTTTATTGTCTGAAGGGACCAATTGCTTTTGAAAGAAATTTATGCTGTCCTCAAGCCTGGTTTTTATGTTGTTTACAACTGAACTCAACCCAAGTTCAATCTTGTGTTCAGAGGTGAAAGTCGTTCTGGAGATAGCTTGAAACTTCAAATATTGGGAAAAAACCATTTGGGTTATAATGTAACACTGCATTCAAAATTTATTGTCTTTGAGGACAGTGACATTTACATTAGAATAGAGATAACAGTTTTGTGTTTGAAAATAGCATAGCAACTATTGTTAATTTGATTTCTGAAAATACTATTACTAACCTTCACTGTGGTGTTGCTAGTAATCAAAGTGTCAAAACGCAGTATTACTGTTTTCTAGCTTTATGATTGCATGCAAGCAAGAAATTTACAGCTTACTATACATAGTGTTTGCAACTAGAGTATGGGCAGTAAAAAATCAACAGAAAGTTTTTTTTCTTGGCAGAGACATATAGATCTACATTTGTGTATATGTCATTGTTTCTGGTATTGAATTGCAAGTCTTTAGATTTTCTCGCTTGCATTTTATTTCTATTTCTGTTATTCCATTTGCAATGAAAAACTGCTCTATCTTCTGTAATAAATATCCAATGAATACAATTTACAACACGTACAATTATTGCCTCTCTTAAGGAAACGCACCTAGATTTTTATGCCCACAGATCAAGGATCGGGGGCATATTGTTTTTGTCCTGTCTGTGTGTCTGTATGTGCGTCCGAAACTTTAACCTTGGCTATAACTTTTGAACTATGTAAGATAAACTTTTCATATTTTGCAAGTATATAGGTCTAATCAAGAGGAACATAAATATGCAAAAAAAAATTAGGTCAGGTCAAAGGTCAAGGTCACAGAGGTCAAAAAGGGATGGAATTGGCTGTTTTCACATATTTGACTGTATTATTTATCTTATTGAGACCGGGTTTGTTTTATTTTATTGCTAATGAAATTGCCCAACTGCAATATGTCGACAGATTTGAGGTAGCATTTACGGTTTTTGAGAAACAAGAGGCCCAAAGGGGGTCAAATTGAAAAAAATGAATTTTTTTATTTTTTGTTGCATCTTGATGCAGTATTTTCTGTAGGTTTCTAATAGCATGTTTAAACAGATACATTTAACAATTTAAACCATTTCAATAAACAAGAGGCCCAAAAGGGATTCATCTGTTTCAGAATAAAGGGCAACGTTGAATTGGGTGTTTTTATGGTAATAAACAACTTTTGACAAATGTGAGAAAGACTTTTAATACTTGGCAAGTGTATAGGTCTTGCCAAGAGGAACGCCAATATGAAAAAAAAATTAGGTCAGAGGTCAAGGTGACAGAGGTCAAAAAGGAGTAAAATTTGGTATTTTCATATATTTTACTGTAGAATCTGGGGGCATATGTAGTGTTTCATAAACACATCTTGTTTTTTCTTCGATGAAAACAGAGGGCCATAGCATCACTTCCTTTCCATAGCTCAGTGTGGGGTTTCAGGACATTTTATGTAACATAACCACTGTATTACTTTTTTAGGCTCCTGTGTTTATATGTTGTGATGATGACCAGACAGTCATCAAAATTAAGCATTTCCTATTAAAAGTAAGATGATCAAAGTATTTGGAAATCATTGCAGAAGGATTGACGTAACTGTTTTATTTGTTTGATGCACATATAAAAATTGTCTCCTTTCATTGCATTTTATTAATAAAATGAAGCATTACAATTTCTAAGTATGTTTTTGCTCCAACAGATTCAGTTACACGAGTGGTTTAAATTATGACCTTTTTTGTGTGTAACCCCTTTCGTGAATAGCAGTACCAGCATGATTGTATCTTTCTTTACTCATAGTGATATCGGGTGCTAAATTTTAGAGTTTATACGAGCGTATATTTTATAGTTCCTGGAAGTCATGTAAACAAAACAATATGGCTTGAAGCCAGTCAGAAATTACTGTTTCCGAAAACAGTAATGGTAACAGTCTTGCTTTGCACTGAACACTTACTTGAAGCAAATTTTCAATGTTCTATTACAGAAAGAAAGAAACAGCAAGATTTTCTCATACTCCTTTGTTATTATTAAAGTATGGTGAACAGTTAACTTAATGTAATGTCTCATTTATATGTAATTTTTTCTTCTTTTTTCAGTACCAGTCAGTTCCAGATACCGGTAAGTCTACAATTTGATTTTGGAATGTAATTGTATGCTACATGTTGTAGTTGTGTTTGTGGAACAAGGTGACACTTAAGGGATATGTTTTCCATCTTCATACCTTTGTTATTAGCCGAGTTGTGACGAAGTCAAACTCGGCTTATAATTTGATGAATGGTATCTGGGCATCCGGGCGTTCAGGCGTCAACTTTTGGTTTCCGCATGATATCTTGAGAACCACTTGCATATTTAAATGAAACTTTGCACGGACATGAGTTATGATTAGAGGAATATCCCTATTGATATTGAGGTTTGTGCGACAAAATAGAACAAAAATTTGACTTATCCGTTTCCGCACAATATCTCCAGAAACACGTACATTACTTATCCAAATGAAACTTGGCATAGACATGAGTTATGATCAGAGGAGGAACCCTATCCATTTTGAGGTTTAAGCAACAAAGGTCAAGGTCACAACTTCTTAAAATGTAACAAAAATTAAACATTTCAATAAAGCCTAAAATCACATGTTCAGTATTATTTGATAACAAAAATAGCTAAAAAAGTTTTATTGTTCATACAAAAGTAGTTTTTCCATTGCTCGAACATGTAAATTCATTTTATAGTTCTAATTATGTTTACCAACACACCTTTTTGGGGTGTCAATAACTCAAAAATAACATATAATGAAAAGTCAAAATTAAAAAAAGGGAGGTAATTCATTTAATGTGATATTCAATATGACTATAAGTCTTTTGCAATGTCCATTAAAAATAAAATCTTAGATAAAAAAAAATACATTTGTGTATTCTGTTTTTTTTGTAAATTATTGATTTCAGCAATGCATATTTCCTGAATTATAAGGGGAACCCCTGCTCAATTTTTTTTTTGAATGGTGGTCTGAAATGGGTTGTAATTGATAGTGGAGCTGTCAGTTGCAAAGAAGAGGAACCCCTACCAAATTTCTTTTATGAAAGGGGGACTCAGATTTTTTTTATTTCAGCAATACATATTACCTGGATTATAAGGGGAACCCCTGCCAAATTTTTTTTTGAATGGTGATCTGAAATATGTTTTAATGGATAGTGGAGCTTTCAGTTGTCATGGAAACCAAATCAGAACACTGAATCTTAGAAAAACAGTATTCTGCTACATATTTTTCTTCACAATTTTAGATATATGTATAAACTAAATTATAAGGGGAACCCCTAAATCTTTATTTTGAAAGGGGGACTTGGAATGTTTTGATTTCAGCAATATGTATAACCTGGATTATAAGGGGAACCCCTGCCCAAATTTTTTTGAATGGTGGCCTGAAATGGGTTGTAATGGACATTTGAGCTTTCAGTTGCCATGGAAACCAAACCAGAACACATAATCTTTGAAAAAAAAATTGAGCTTCATATATTTCTTCACAATTTCAGAAATATGTATAAACTAGATTATAAGGGGAACCCCTGCCTTTTTTTTTGAAAAGGGGGCTTGGAATGTTTAAATTTCAGCAATATGTATGTAACCTGGATCATAAGGGGAACCCTTGCCCAAATTTTTTTTGGGAGGTGGTCTGAAATGAGTTGAAATGGATAGTGGAGCTTTTGGTTGCCATGTATACCAAACTAGAAAACAGACATTTTTAGAAAAAAGATATTCTGATACATACTTTTCTTTTTTAATTTTAGCAATAATAAAAAAACTAGATTTTAAGGGGATCCCCTGCCCAAAGTGTTTTTGGAAAGGGACTTGGAATGTTTTGACTTCATGCAGCTATCAGAAATATGTATCACTTAGATTATAACCCCTGCCAAATTTTTAGTCAAGTTAGGACAAATTCAAACATCCTCAAAAGTTCTATTATAAGTCTCTGATTGAAATAAAAGAATTTATATGCTTATATGCAACTATCCCATGATGTACTTTTGAAAAATAACTAATATTCGCAACTTGGCTTTCGCACCTTTGGTGCGTTTTCTGATTTTATTCCTATCTATCTTTATTTGTCTAGATAAATCTATGCTTGCAGAGCCTTCTTTCTTTCTTATGATTTCAAAAACATTTTAGTGTATAATAAAATTTATGAATTGGGCTATTTCTTAAATTTGTTCATGTTATTATTATACATACTCAGTAGTAAGATTTCTTTTATTTATTTCACCTGCAGATTATCAAATTTCTGTGAAACATCCTTTGTCCTATGTGTTTAACTTCTGAAAAATTCTTTCATTCAAACTTTTAAAAAACTTTGGGTTTCATTAATATGCATTTGAATACTGTAAACAAACTTATTTTCACAGATACTTTATTTCGTACTTCTTTGCTCCTGGTTAAATATGCAGTGACTTACTTTCGTGATTCTCTGTTTCCTATTTATGATTTATATAAAGATAGAGAATATTCATGGCAATTTATTTTTGTGATATTTTCATGCTTGTTGAAATGCTCACTTATATTAGTTGGTTTACAGTCAGTTTAAGATATTTAATTTGTTAAAATTATTTACATTTCAGCTCCAGAAACTCCTGTTTTCTGCAACACTGTCACAAAACCCTGATAAACTACAGCAGCTAAATTTATTCCAACCAAAACTGTTTACCTCTGTCTCAAAGGGAGGTAATTTACTTAAACCTGTAGATTTGGTTATGTCCCCTAGAAAGCTTGATGATGAAATGACAGAAGGTATGTACACTGTACTTATTGAAGTTGGAAATTTATTTTTATTGGGGGGGGGGGGTGCTTTGTTACTGAATATTTGTATATTATTGTATATATCTATTTTTATACGACCGCAAAAAATTTGAGGTCATATAATGGTATGGCCCTGTCGTCGTTGTCGTCATCCGCGTTGTTGTCTGTAGACACTTTTATTTTTGTTTAATAACTTTAGTTCCTGTCAATCAATCCTTATCAAATTTTAACACAATGTTCCTTGGCACAAAAGGAAGGCTTTTATTGGTTTTTGGTTATGTTGCCCCTCCCATTTTAAAAAAAAGGGGCTAAAAAGGGCAAAAATTGGGTGTTTTCATATATTTGGCTGTAGAATTTTTATTATTTATCAGATTTTGATGGGGTTTCTTTCAGTGTGCTCCTGAGGAAATTTCCTATCAGTGGTGTGCAATGGATTTCACATCGCATGTACGGTTCATGAGATAAATGGGGCCTGAAAGGGGGTGAAAATTGAAAACATGCATATTATCTAAAATTTTAATTTTTCACCAGATTTTGATGGGATTTTTAGTTCGCCTCAACGAAGTTGAGGGGGACTATTGGAGTACCCCCGGTGTTCACGTCCACATCTTCGTCCGCATCCGCATTTGGGCATATATCTTGGTAACTATGCAGGGTAGGAGCACCAGACTTTGCACGAAGGTGCATCTTGGGCTATCTCACAGCCTCTGAGAAAATTATGTCTCTCTGACATACATTTTTTGCTTGAGTGGCTTGCATTTAAATTTACATCCAAGTTCATATCTCAGTAACTATACATAGTATGATCATCTAACTGTGGATGTGCATGCATCTCTGATGGTAGGTCAGCATCCAGGCAAAATTAGGTCACTTTGACCTACATTTTCTGCTTGACTGACTTACATTCAAGTTTACATCCGAGTTCAGATCTCGGTCACTGTACATGGTAGGATCATCTTACCATGCACATGCATGCATCTCCGATGGTAGGTCAGCATCCAGGCAAAATTAGGTCACTTTGACCTACATTTTCTGCTTGACTGACTTACATTCAAGTTTATGTCCGAGTTCAGATCTCGGTCACTGTACATGGTACAATCCTCTAACATTGCCCATGCATGCATCTCTGATGGTAGGTCAGCATCCAGGCAAAATTAGGTCACTTTGACCTACATTTTCCACTTGAGTGACTTACATTCAAGTTTATGTCCGAGTTCAGATCTCGGTCACTGTACATGGTAGGATCATCTAACCTTGCATGTGCATGCATCTTTGATGGTAATTCAGCATCCAGGCAAAATTTGATCACTTTGACCTACATTTTCCGCTTGACTGACTTACATTTGAGTTTGCATCCGAGTTGATATCTCAGTCACTGTACATGGTAGGATCATCTAACCTTGCACATGCATGCATCTCTGATGGTAGGTCAGCATCCAGGCAAAATTTGGTCAAGTTCTTGTCAGGGATCAGATCTCAGGTACATAGTAGGATCATCTTACATGTGTGCATGTGCATGATCTGTGATGGTAGCTCAGCATTCAGACAAAATTAGGTCACGTAAACCTACATTTTATGCATGTATGACTTACATTAATGTATACATCCGAGTTCATTGCTAAGTAACTGTACATTGTTGGTTCAGGTAACCTTGCATATGCATGCAGTTTTGATAGTATGTCAGCATCCAGGCAAAATTTGGTTGCTGCGACAACGTGCCATAACGAGGCGAACTTTGTAATCCTTGATTACCTATGTTTTTTCATTAGATTCCTCTTGATATAAGCTTTCAATACTATGCAACAGATTTTTTGTAGCTCTTACTGTTTCTGAGCTATAAGGGGTCAAAGGGGCCAAAATTCCAATTTTCTGAAATATGTAAAATCTTTATTTCTCATTGGATTTTGATGGGATTTTTTTCTTTGAATTCCTCTTTCTGTAAGCTCTCAGAAGCATATCAACAGATTTGGCATAATTCATAGTGTCCAAGCTTTCAGGGATCAAAGGTGTTAATTTTTATGTTCCAAAGTTTGTGTGCAGCTAATTACTGAGTCAAGCTCCTTCATATGTCCATCTAGTTACTGTGTCAAGCTCTCAACTGTGTCCACATTCACTTTTAATTACACTTGTTCAAATTTCAGTGGTCGACATGCTGCGGTTGTATCATGCTGCACTCGTCGTAGCCCTTTATTAGCTCACCTGACCCAAGGGGTCAATGTGAGCTATTGCCATCACTTGGTGTTCGTCCGTCCGTCCGTTAAACTTTTCACATATTCATCTTCTCCTCTGAAACCACTGAAGCAAATTCAACCAAACTTTACAGGAATGATGTATGGAATGTCCTTTACAAAGATTGCTCATTTCATTCCAATCGGATAAAAAACATGGCCGCCAGCACGGAACTTAGGTTTAACATTGGACCTTTTGCGAAAAATCACATTTTCATCTTCTGCTCTGAAAAGGCTGAAGCAAATTGAACCAAACTTTACAGGAATGATGTACCTAAGGTCCTTAACAAAGATGGCTCATTTTGTTCCGATCCGATGAAAAACATGGCGGCCAGCATGGAACATGGTTTAACAAAGGACCCTATGGGAAAATCACATTTTCATCTACTCCTCTGAAACCACTGAAGCAAATTCAACCAAACTTTACAGGAATGATGTATGGAAGGTCCTTTACAAAGATTGCTCATTTCATTCCGATCCGATAAAAAACATGGCCGCCAGCATGGAACTTAGGTTTAACATTTGACCCTATGGGAAAAATCACATTTTCATCTTCTGCTCTGAAAAGGTTGAAGCAAATTGAACCAAACTTTACAGGAATGATGTACTTAAGGTCCTAAACAAAGATTGCTCATTTCGTTCCGATCCGACGAAAAACATGGCTGCAAACAAGGAACATAGTTTAACATAGGACCCTATGGGAAAATCACATTTTCATCTACTCCTCTGAAATCACTGAAGTAAATTCATGCAAACTTTACAGGAATGATGAATGGAAGGTCCTTTACAAAGATTGCTCATTTCGTTATGATCAGATAAAAAACATGGCCCCCTGCGCGGAACTAAGGTTTTACACAGGACCCTATGGAAAAAATCACATTTTCATCTTCTGCATTAAAAAGGCTGAAGCAAATTGAACCAAACTTTACAGGAATGATGTACTTTAGGTCCTTAACAAAGATTGCTCATTTCGTTCCGATCCGAAGAAAAACATGGCGGTCAACACGGAACATGGTTTAACATAGGACCCTATGGGAAAATCACATTTTCATCTACTCTGCTGAAATAACAGAAACAAATTCAACCTAACTTTACAGGAATGATGACTGAAGGTACTTTACAAAAATTGCTCATTTCATTTCAATCCGACAAAAAACATTGCCTCAAGTGCAAAACATAGTTTAACATTGGAGCCCAGTATGAGAAAACCATCCTTTTCATCATCTTCTCTCAAAACAATTAAAGCAAATTATACTAAATGTATAGAAGGTCCTTTGCAAAAATTACTCATTTCAATAGGATCAGACAAAACACATGGGGGCTAATTGAGAACATACCTAAACACCCTACCCCATGGTAAAAAACATGATCATTTTTTGTCATGCATGGCATAAAAGTGTTTTGTCAGGTGAGCGATACAGGCTCAGTCTCTGAACCTCTAGTTTCTAATTTTTTAAAGCTTTCTTACACAAATGTGGAATCTATCTATTCAAAATTTAAATGTTTACTCTAATACCACAGTGAAACCTGTCTAGATGAAATCCCTTTAAGACAAAGAGTTTGTTTGATTTAGACAGGTATTATGACAGGTTACAGAAACTGATACACAGGAGCTTTACATAGTGTTGTCAGGGTTTGGTGTGAACTTGTTTTACTGTAATTATAAATGATATTTTACTGAAAATGATGGGTTTTAAACATTGGAATTATTGAATGTTTGCTAGTCAACTTGAAAATAAATTGGATTCAGAAAATAATATTTTTTCTTAGAAAAATTGAAATAAATAAAAAATTCATACGTTGCTCCACAAATATTTGATTTTTTTCTGTTTTCTTGAATTACATATGTAAAGTATAGTGATTATACTTGTACATGTATATGCATAAGATAATAATTCCCACCGAAATTGGCTGTATATATCTATATATAGCTTAGTTTGTTCCACAGCCTCATTAATCAGATAATGTTTTATCCAAATACAGAACCAAAGGGAGATGAAAGTAAAGTAGAAGAAAAGAAGGGAGACTTCATTGGAAAATATACAACCCCTGATGGTCTTACGGTAAGGACATTAGATAAATACATTAAATGTTTTATTGATTTCAGACCATTTGCTAAAAAGGCAGCTGCTGAGAAACCTGCAGCCAAGCAAGAAAAAAAATGACTGCTAAATCTCCATTATTTTTTTTTTAAGATATGAATTAGATATAACTACCAGTAATCTATATTAATTTCTAGGTTACACGATATCTCGCCACATGGATTCCACTTCTAAATTTTACAGCTCGCTTTCATATGACAATTAAAAATGTCAGATATTAAGAGATAAAACTAAGGAGCACTTACCCACTCTGCAACATATACCACAAAAATGAATTGAGAATCATGTTATGAACATGTAGAAATAGAAATAGAAATATTTATTAAGACCAATCATGGACCCTTACAGGTTTAACATTACAATCTATCATTATGTCACTCATTTAATACACAAAATCATCAATAGTATATAGACTCAGGAGTTCGATCACATAAGCTACTAAGTCACATAAGTAATAACAACGTGATCTAAGGGAGACAACCATTTTCGTTTGTTATTGAGATTAAGGTCTCATTAACCAGTTCCGGGTCAACTGGTCCCTCAGTCATAAAGTTCCTAAATCTAAAATTTGAAAAGAGGATGTTTGAAGTGCTAAAATGTTTATCCTTTCAGTTAAAATATCATGAGAATACTTTTTTGAAAGCTGATTATGTATATTTATTGAGACATCTGTCATATTTGAAGCTGATGTATGAATATTGTTTTACTGGGTGCGTAATAAGGCCCTGTCAAGGACTGGGAAGCACGTGTTTTTTCAAATGTAAATATTATTGTTTATTTCATATTTTTATTTGGTGCCATTTTGCGAAAAATCTAAACGGTTCACCCCATATTTTTATGGCAGATTTGGATTCCTTAGTTAAAATGCTTCGAAATGATATACAACTCAAAGGTCAAGCTAAACCTATATGTTGAGGGCAAACAGTGGAAAATGGCTGATTTAGCCTTGAAGTAAATGGCAACATCATAACTGGTATACGAGACCTAAGTAAAGTCGAGTTATCTCCCATACTATTAAGATTAAAATTATATATAAAAATATATGTTGAGATACAGCTGAATGTTATATAAAATAGAATAAGTATATTTGTCTGTCTGTTGTCAATGAAGAATAACAAGATAAAAATATGGTAATAATAAGAAATCTTCAACATATTAATAAAAGAAAATTTCAAACATAAACACAAACTGCATATTTAGAATTTCTGAAAAATACATGTACAACGTAAATGTATTTCATAAAAACTGCTATTCGAGGTCTACCAAACTACTGTGTGCACAAAGCATAAGAAATTTGTATTAAAGTATACACAATGAAATTTGCCACAGCTTAAATCGCTGTAGCTATTTTGTTTGAAATAAGACCCTATATAAACATATATGTATCATTAAAACATATGTATCATTTTCTAATTTTTTACCGCTACTCTTGGTATATTTACCAAAATAATCAAAGTTCAAATAAAAATATTTTCCATAGACCTTCATGTTAATTTCACTCAAATTTTAAAGAAAATTGATGTGGGAAACCAATGAAAAGACACCAAATGGATTGCCGATGGATTACTTATTTGCATATAGGGTACTTGTTTGTTGTTTATTCTGGTGGCCAATGAACAAACAGAATTTAGATTTGTTTACTAATTTACATAAAAATGTTAAGGTAAATCTGAGAATAAAATTTTCAGAACTAATATCCAGTTACCATTTACTTTTATTAGAATAAATTTGTTTACAGGTAAAAAGTTTTTGTTGACACTTTGTCAAGTAATTACATAATTAATGTTTTGCTTTGCAATCGAGGTTAACTCCCGACCCACATGTTTTGGTTAATTGATAGACACCAGGGCATTATAACAATAAATACAGGTGTTCTATTAACATCGGTATACTCCCTCTTGTTTTTGACTCAAATTTTCTGTTAAAATAACATAGACGGGTAATGGAAAACTTTTTAACAATTTGTTGTAAAATTATGGTAATGCATGGCATGAAGCGGCAAAAAATTAGCTTTCCATTGGTGTATGCCATGTCACCCTTTAACATTTACTTAATAAGATATTTGGAGAAAAGTCGTGGCAAATTTTGTTTTGTCTACTTTAATGTTTTAGCGTATATCAGTGCAGATAGATATGAAAACAATACTAACAGACAGATAAACAAAAATTAACAAACATGGATACAAGACATACAAGCATGTTAACAATATTTTATCGATCTGAATAAGGCCTACAGACATGTAAGCAACATTTAGTGAACAAATAAACAAGATTTGCATACATGTAAAACAAAATAAAAAAAATTTAACAAACATGTATACATAGTTTTGTCCTTAGCTGTATTTGATATTACTGATTATTCGGATTTAATTTAGTTTTATCGATTTTAAACATTTTTTAAAATTAATACCAATTTTGACAACAACACGTCAAAGATTTGCATGTTTTATTTATCTTTGTCAACATGTTTCGCAATTTTATCAATTTTACATTCCCTGAAGTACGCTACTTGATAGTTCTACTGTTTATGACGTCACAATTAGCCTTAGTTACCACTTGGTAACATCATGTTAATGAGTTTATAATGTAAAGTATAGTCCATTTGGTGACTATAAAAATAGGGAAAAAAATAATTAAAAATCTGGTCATTAATGTACCTGGTTTTAAATTAGATCTATTTAAAAGGCTACTTCATACATATTAGGTTGAATTTTACAAGTAGATTTCTCTCCAAATAAAAAAGATGTCCATTTCACTTAAGGGTAAAATGATGTCTGTTTTCTGTTTTACCATATTGGGAGTAACAATCTATTTCAACAGCCAACATGTGTTGTATGTTTGTAAACAACAAGTCAGCCGATTACTATTTGTATGTAGGTAAAACTTTATATACCAAATTTGGAAGTCATGTGTATATCTTCAGCATTTCTTTACCTGTTCGGGTAAAAATCAATACCATGATGAAAGTAACATCAGAATGTCACTATGCATTGTACACAAAGGAAGATATATTAAGGTTAAAGGCCCCTTTTACATTTCAATGTTAAACCTATGGGAAATTTGTGTAAAATCCCCAGCCTTAACGGCTTGTTGGTTTATTCAAACAATGTATTTGCAAATCATTGAGATAATTACCCATGAAACTTACCATTATTTTATGCTAGTATAATCAATTTTAAT
Source organism: Modiolus philippinarum (assembly GCA_002080025.1). Taxonomy (NCBI): domain Eukaryota; kingdom Metazoa; phylum Mollusca; class Bivalvia; order Mytilida; family Modiolidae; genus Modiolus; species Modiolus philippinarum. Next base: position 50,390 of record MJUU01046009.1, on the reverse strand, counting down.
GATTTTGCAGAAAAAATCTTGAAAATATTGTGGTAGTTGGATGTTTTCTGGGACAAAAATGCGGTCTGTTTGAATGATTTACCGATTTTTATATTGTTAATAATAAATTTCTCCTTTATTTGTTGTTGATACTTGCAACGAATGGTAGCTTTGTATGCATGAATGAGATAGTTATCTGTAAACAAAGTTTGGCGGAGAACCAACAAGCCGTTACGGCTGGGGATTTTACATAAAATTTCCATAGGTTTAACATTAAACTGAAAAAGGGGCCTTTATCCTTAAAGTACATGTAAACTTTTAAATGCATGAATATGTAAATCTTTCTATGAAGCAACAGAATCATGGTCATTTGTTTATGCAATTTGATTTTGCAATTATAAAATAAGATAAATTTTGAAAGAAAAATCTAATAAATACCAGTTAGAATATTTTCATTGTATAATTGCTTTTATATTAAATTGTAATTTGTACTCTAAATTTCTCCCAGTGAACTTCATGTTATAAAAGCAAGTAGTTTAGATTCCGATAGTGGCCAATGGCTTTTGTTTGTTATGAAAACAACAATCAAATATTAAAGATGTTTATCTTTATATGCAAATGCTAGGTCTATATTTAAATTCTTCACATATGTATATAAGTGCCATGTGACAGAATTTGTATAACAATAGCCAGTTAAGGTTAGGTCAGGCTGTTTAGTTCTATGGCACACTCCCATACTTGTGCTCTTGAAAAAATACTATTGGAAGTAATGGACAAAATCTTTATTTTTTAGAGGAAAATACCATAAATATGTTTTTTAGTTATGTATTGACTATTTTATTAAGAAAATTTTCACAAAACATGTCTTTTATCTTTCTTTGATTTTTAATTAATTTTTTCCCTATTTTTATAGCCATCAAATGGACTATAACAGAAGAATTAATGTTTTTAAATTGAAATTGTGGCTTTCCTATATTTGGGTTTTAGTGCTGCTGACGGGGAATTAATTTTTGAAAGTTCATTAAAATGTTCTTATGTTTATTTACTTCATATCCTTTCATAAAATATACAAGACTTGTACACAGATAGAAAGAATTTATCAGCAGATAAACCTGGGTACCATTATTTACAAAGAAATCATTAACATGCATGTCATCCCATAGAACAATGTGCACCTTAATTAAAAGATTTCTTTATGAAACGGTACCCAGATCACAGACAAACATACAGAATAGAGGATTTTCATATTTATGGGATGACCGCCATTTTAGCATGTTTTTCAAAGGGACATTACTTGTAACAGAATATAAGTTCCACCATAAGATTTGTTCCGAAGGAAAAAATATTACATAAAATTTGTTCCATTGGAAGAAATATTATAATATTTGTTCCCAAGGGAATAAATGTTATATTTTATTTGTTAAGTACCCAAATGGCTTGAAATAATTTTACTGCTGTCCATTGTTACAATGGAACCCTAAACGTGACTGTCAGGTCAGTAGGTTACTTCCCTTTGTTGAAAACATCATAAAAATGGAGTCAGAGTTGGAATAAGAAATGAATATGAAAATGGTGTATTTGTACACAAAATTTACAAATATTGAAACAAATTTTAGAAACATGTAAGGAACTTGATAAAATATGCACATATATAATCATTGATACAATAAAATTTGACATGATCTTTTTTGTTTTACAGGAATATTTTGTAGAATGTACACCAGCACATAAACCATTAGTAATTTTACATTATCTACACAATCTGAACTTTCGGAACATTCTTTGTTTTACCAACTCAGTAGAGGCTACTCACAGGTTAGAGTTTATATTATATCTGCCAAAACTGGATAAGAGATTATTTAGTAGACAAGAGTTTATAGAATTAAGAAATAATTCATGGCAGGTATATGGTTATTGGAAATTTAACCATGGGCTGGGCCTTTATATTCGAATTTAACCCAGAGTGTTAGTGAGGGGTTAAATTTACGAATATAAAGGCCCAGCCCATGGTTAAATGACAATAACCATATACCTGCCATGAATTATTTCGAGTCTAATATGACAGAAAATGGAGTTTTCCCTTCTAAAGCGACATAAGAAAAGACGGATTTCCTGTCTCTATTGCTGTTTGTGTCTATGACGTCACAATACACAATCTGACGTTTTCAAGCAGATGCAAGTTCAAAATTCAAATAGAAAGCAAAAAGAATACACATTTACATGTACGTGTCTGAATGGCATGGATTGGTTAAAACTGTTCTTAACCTTTATTTCCTTCATAAACTAAGACGAACAAAATTAAAAACATTGTTGTTTTTCACCAGGTTTACTCATTTTCTGATACCATTTGCGCATGTGCGCATGTGCGAAATATATGGTTATCAAGTATTAAACTGGTTGACGATTTACAGGAGCCATGTTAGAATCTTTCCTTATCATATATGTAGTTAACATGTTGAAAGGGGTAAATAACAAGAGCTTTTATGTTTAACCCTTGAAACACTGTACAACTGTGATAATCAGTTAATTGCATATGATAGATTTTATTTCTTTACTAGAAGTAATTTTATGTTTTTGTGTTTCTACCCATTATACTTCTTCAATCAATGCTTTTACACACCAGAAACTGAAATCGGCATTTAACTCTACAAATTTGAAGTATTCATACAGAAAAAAACACTCCAGAAAAGATTTTATGTGTTATTAAGGAATCTTTACAGGGCACATACTGTGGAAGATCTTTTATTTGTGGACATCAATTTTCGTGGTTTTTATAAATATCACTATTTCATGGGTACTTAAATTCGTGGTTTCAAATTCCATACATTAAACCTCTATAGAAAATATGCATTTCGTTAGGAACTAAATTTTGTGGTTTAAGTGAACCACGAAATCCACGAAAATTGAAACCCCACGAACAATAGTACTTTCACAGTATTCCATGTTGGTGCTTTATTCAGCTCAAGCATGGTAAACCTTGAATTGAATACTATGCAGTGAAATCTGAATACAGATCAAAGGATGTTCCAAAAAATAGCATGTCCTTAACAGAAAGTCCAATACATGTTCATTTATGAAAGTCAAAAAGTTTTAAGTCATTGTCTGTTGGTTACATTATTAACAGATTTTGAGATTTTCTATTTACTATAACAAGAAGCTATACAACACACAACAAAGGTGTGAATAAAAAAGTTCATACAGCATATGCTAAAAAATATGAGGATACTAATTTAGATTTAATTATATATTTTAGATTATATCATTTGATAAAACTATTTGGAGGTATTGAAGTAAAAGAATTTTCGTCAGGTCTCCATACTGCCAAAAGAAACAGGATACTACAACAATTCTCCAAAGGAAAGATAGATATGTAAGGTTATCAAGATGATGACATCAGATATTTTAGCTAGCAATTTTCCTTTAAATAAGTTAAGGAAGTCTTATGCGCATATCTTGTTTCATAAAATATTCATAAACTACTTGCCATATTTAAACCTATAAACAGTAGTTTAATAATAGACCCTTTGTCACATATACATGTGAAACAAGAGGTATAAAATCAGTACAAAACATGGATGAACCATTAAGGATGTATTCTCCTGAGATTTCAGTATCGTTCATATCTCGTTTATGAATAGTTCTTAAAACTTGACTGATGAGTGCATACCTGTCAACTCACCCGATTTTTGCGGTTCAGACCCGATATTTTCACCTGTCACCCAATGAAATGTAGTAACCCGATCGGGTTGTTAAATAACCCGAGAATCGAAGTCATCACCCGTGTTCACCCGGATTTGATTTCCGGTAACGTTTTGTGTATTAATGTTCGTATTTACATTTCCAGTTGTGTTTTTTCACTTTCTATCGGTTTGGAAATCTGTCTCTTATTGTTATAATTAAGCTGTTATGGAGTTTGATGAGCCATTTTTAAGATAACTACACGCATTGAGTGTACTGGGAATTTCTTCAACTCAATGGAAAAGACCGATTTCTGGACCAGCAATGTTGCCGTTGTCAACAACCCCAAAAAACGGAAAAGCTTTACAAGTGTTAACGTTCGCGGTGGAAATAAAAAATTGATTGGGGCATTGGGTGAAATCAAGTGACCTGGTGATGTAATTTAGACGATGAACTTTTTTGATAATTACAATGATCTACAATGATTTTAGGTAAGATTTTAAAATTGACACATCATGCCCAGTTTTGGTCCAAGTAAAAAATCTTAATCAGAAAAGGTAAAACAAAGCCAAAGGTATTACATAGACATGAAATTTAATTATCATGTCTGCTGTTTATAGGTAGGTAGTAAGTGAGGATTAAAGTATGTAAATAAATTGCTTGATAAGTAAATAATTAGGTTGAAAAAAGTTTGTCGCGAATTTATAATAGAATAATTGGGATGAAAAAGTTCGTCACTCGTTATGACCAGATTTTTTAATATCCAATGCAGGTCATGACCAGTTTTTTGGTCATTAGAGGTTGACAGGTATGTGAATGACATTTTCTTATTGATATATATTATATATTGAACCTTCCAATTTGTGTAAAAAAATTATGTACCTACGACCAATAGTTTTGGAGAAATGAAAAATTCCAATTTTTGACCAAATTTGACCGTTGATCTCCGTCAGAATTAAGCAGATTATGTGGTAGGGGTTATAAAAATAAATTTTCAAGGAAAGTACTCATATTATTCATATGATTTCTTTTCTAAGTTCTTCAAGGTATAATTGTCCAACTATTAAAACAAAAATGGTGAGTTTTGACTGTGTAGTTGATGGGAATTTTGAAAAATCTTGATTTTACAGATTTTTACGAAGTCTGGAATTTGACCCAAAAAAGCAACATTTTCTTACAAAACCCTCTTATACATGTATCATCACGTACCAATGTTTTTTATTAGAGATATTTCTTCAGAATCATGAGATCTAACAATCTGGAAATTTTGAGAGAAAACTTGATGCTAGAAATTGATATTTTAGCCAAAAATAGCAAAAAATAGCCCAAAAATATGCCAAAATTGATGAAATTTGCACAAAATAGTCAAAGATAGGGGTTTTCATATAACTATAGCACAAAAAAATGCACACGGACATGTGGTTTTCTTTTCAAAAATGATTTTTTTCAGGGTCTTAGCTTTAAAAATTGTAGGTTTCGGGAAAAACTTGATGCAGGAAAATTTTGACCCCTCAGGAGAATACATCCTTAATATATCAATGTCATAATTCTAACTTATTATTATAACAAATTCTTTTACACTTATGATTGTAACACAAATTTTGATTGGATGGCATCAAAATTTCCAGAGGGTCAAATCCACAATTTACTGTCTTAACTAATAGCAACAAAATGTAGTAGGCGCATACCAAACTTCCTGTAGTTTTAAATTGATTTAAAACATTCTTTTTTTCACATTTGCAATAGCATAGAGATAACTAAAATTGCTATAGTTAAGGTCATAGACCATGGACAATAAAAGATATTTTAGTGCAAATATGACATTAAAATAGAATAACAAATATTTCTACTAAAAATATCATTTAAAAATTTATATATTATATTTTCAGAGTAATATGTTCTGATGCTATGGCCAGAGGTATGGATATAGAGAATGTTAAATATGTTATTTCATATGACCCTCCACCATTCATCAAAACATACATACATAGGGTTGGTAGGACAGCTAGAGCTGGTAAAGTGGGAACAGCTATCACATTACTACAGAAAAAGGAGGTAGGTATATGCAGTACTTTAATCATATACACAAGATTTTATAAGATTCAAGAGAAACATATACATTTATGAAATTGCCAGCTTGAATGTAAGTGACTTTCATGTACTTAGCAAGCAGTTAATTTGAAAATAAGTCTTTAGTACTGTGTAGTAGGAAAATTTTGCGGGGTTAAATTTTTGCAGATTTGGTCTCAAATTAAGGTGTTTGTTTTTCACGGGTTTAATATTTTGTGATTTGGAAATTTTTTAAAATTATAAAATAGGGTGGATTAATATATTTTTTTAATAGTGTAAACTACACTTAAGGGATAAAATACTGTAAAAGCGCAACCTAATAAAATACCCAATTGAAATTCCACTGTCACAATTTTTCAATAAGTGCAGGGACCCCTGCTGAAAAATGGCAATTTTGGTCATTTTTAGCTCACCTGACCCGAAGGGTCAGTGCGAGCTATTGCCATCACTTGGCGTCCGTCGTCCGTCCGTCGTCCGTCTGTCCGTCCGTTAAACTTTTCACATATTCATCTTCTCCTCTGAAACCACTGAAGCAAATTCAACCAAACTTTACAGGAATGATGAATGGAAGGTCCTTTACAAAGATTGCTCATTTCGTTCCGA
>MJUU01046009.1:4196-34075 GCA_002080025.1 Modiolus philippinarum | reverse complement strand
ATTGCATCTAATAATACAACAATTCACAATATATTTGACTTCAAGGAAATAATCCTTCAAAAGTAAAGAAAGATAATTAAATCATGGAAATTTTGCAAAATAGAAAAATCACTAAACGCCATATTTTAAGTTTTATTGTTTTGATATATATTGAAAATCTGAATGTAAGTTAATTAATTGGCTGCAATGGAGGTTAACTGCAACCAATCAAAGACGTGGATTTGAGACTACAGAAATCCAGCTTGATCTGCCAAGGGTGAAGATGAGAGGAGCGGATTGTAACCCTTGGCTAGCAAAGATGGTAATAGGGTTGAACTTAATATAATCTCAATTACAACTTGCATTTGAAGAATTTTTGGTAATAAGGTAAATGAATACTTGGTAAACCTAAACATGATATTCTGTTAGATTGAAAAAAAAAAAAAAAAAAAAAACACTTCCTAAGTTGAACATGAGTGTCGCTGAAGCAGGTCCAGACATGTAATTGGTCTTGTTTTTTTTAATTTTGGCATATTATCTTATATTCTGACAAGTGTTTGGTAAAAACAAAATTCTGAGAACTTAGGATTCTGAAAGGCGGTTCCAATTTTGGTAAATTTCCTGAAAGTCTCAAAGACCACTTATTTTTTGGAATTCTACCTAGCAACCGTACTTAAAATGTTTGTGTAGTTTAGGACAACTATTTTCATAACTTGGACTTCAAAAATTTTTGATTCCAATTTTGGTTAATTTCCTGAAAGTCTCAAAGACCACTTATTTTTTGGAATTCTACCTAGCAACCATACTTAAAATGTTTGTGTAGTTTAGGACAAACATTTTCATAAATTTGATTTCATAAATATTTGATTCTAATTTTGGTAAATTTCCTGAAAGTCTCAAAGACCGCTTATTTTTTGGAATTCTACCTAGCAACCATACTTAAAATGTTTGTGTAGTTTAGGACGAACATTTTCATAAATTGGATGTCAAACAGGTAGTGCGGGGATAGCTGTCGTTTCCCACAACATCTAGTTAATATTGCCACGGTCAACCAAGTGGCAAAACTTGTACTGAAACAGTGTCAAAAGTTTACACCCCAAGCTTACATATATGGTAGTTAAAAAGACAACATTATACACAATTGTCATCTTTTTCGTTTGATATGGATATACTGTGTAGTCTTTTCATGGTGATGAGTCAAAAACAGAATGTTAGCTTGGGTTGTAAATTTTGATTTTTTATTCACTGAAGTTTTGCCACTTGAATGACCTTAGCAATAATTTAGTCAATGTTAAAGACCAATTCATTCATGAACAAATAAAATCCAATAATTATCAAATCTCTTCTAACAGATGTTTTTGGACTGCTTTCAGCAGTTAGTGTGAGCACAAAAAGCAAATTTTGTATTTTAAATCTGTTATGTAGTGCTCAGAAATGTCATGTATATTCACATTGATTGACCAGACTATCACATAAATAATCATTGAACTAGTGTTAGCAAAAATGTGCCTGCCCCAAGTGAACAACATCACCAATAGTTCGTAGCTCACCTGGCTATGCCAGGGTGAGCTTTTGCCATTACTTTGCGTCTGTCCGTCCGGCGTAAAATTTTCATTCAAAGATCTTCTCCTCTGAAACCACTGAGCCAATTTGAAACAAATTTGGTCAATAGTCCTTGGATGGTACCCTTTAAAAATGATATCCGACAGGTCAGTACCTCATCCAAGATGGCCGCCAGCGGGGAACATAGTTTTAACATTGGACCCTATGGGAAAACACAGATCTTCTTCTCAGAAACTACCAGCCCAATTATAAACAAACTTAGTCACAATAGTCCTTAGATGGTCCCATCCAAAATAGGCCTCCAGCAGGTCCATACCTCATCAAAGATGGCTGTCAGTGGGGAACATAGTTCTAACATTGGACCCTATTGAAAACGCATTAAAATTTCTTTTTCTCAGAAACTACTAGTCCAATTAGATTCAAACAGTCATAATGGTCCTTAGATGGTCCCTTCCAAAAAAGGTATCCGACAGGTTTGTACCTCATCCAAGATGGCCTCCAGCGGGGAACATAGTTTTAACATTGGACCCTATGGGAAAAGACATTCAAAGATCTTCTTTTCAGAAACTAATAGTCTTATTAGATCCATACTGTCCTTATATGGATGGTTCCTTCCAAAAAGGGTATCCGACAGGTCCGTACCACATCCAAGATGGCCACCAGCGGGGAACATAGTTTTAACATTAGACCCTATGGGAAAACAAATTCAAGATCTTTTTCTCTAAGACTACCAGTCCAATTAGAACTAAACATTGTCACAATGGCTCTAGATGGTTCCTTCCGAAAAAGGCATCCCACAGATCCATGGCTGCCACCAGAGAGCATAGTTTTAATATTGGACCCCATGGAAAACGCAATCAAAGATCTTCTTCTAAGAAATTAATAGTCTAATTAGATCCATACTTAGTCATAAAGGTCCTTACATGGATGGTTCCTTCCAAAAAGGGTATCCGACAGGTCTGTACCACATCCAAGATGGCCACCAGCGGGGAACTTAGTTTTAACATTAGACCCTATGGGAAAACAAAGTCAAGATCTTTTTCTCTTAGACTACCAGTCCAATTAGAACTAAACATTGTCACAATGGTTCTTAGATGGTTCCTTCCGAAAAAGGCATCCCACAGATCCATACCTCATCTAAGATGGCTGCCACCAAAGAGCATAGTTTTAATATTGGACCCCATGGAAAACGCAATCAAAGATCTTCTTCTCAGAAACTATTTGTCCAATTAGAAAGAACATAGTCACAATGGTCCTTAGACGGTCTCTCCCAAAAAAGGTATCTGACAGGTTTGTACCTCATCCAAGATGGCCGCCAGTTGGAACATAGTTTAACATTGGACCCTATGGGAAAAAAATGTTCAAAGGTCTTCTTCTCAGAAACTAACAGTCCAATTAGAACCAAACTTAGTCACAATGGTCTTTCGATGGTCCAACCCAAAAAAGATATCTGACAGGTCCGTTCCTCATCCAAGATGGCTGCCAGCGGAGACTATATGAAAAAGAAAGGAAATGGGGTAAATGTCAAGGAGACAACATCCCATATAGTTTTAACATTGGACTCTATGGGAAAAACTCATTCATACATATTCTCCGAGATGGCCTCAGCAGGGAACATAGTTTAAACTCTGTACCCTATTGGAAATGCCATTCATGTCTATGTCAGTCATGGTCCAGGTGAGTAATACAGGCTCTTGAGAGCCTCTTGTTTGGTGACTGGCATATACACAGTAAACAATCTTCATGGTTGTAAAATTTTGTGATTTGTTCTTTAAAGAGGGGTATTGATTTTTAGCTGTCATCCGTTTTGGCAAATGGAAAACTATGAACAAACATATAGATAGATATGTATACAAACTTTAATTTTGTAAGTTTTTGCTTTTGTGCTTCCATTACCCTGTGAATATAGGAAAAATTAGAACCTCATGAAAATTACTTGCTATACAATATGTTTTATTCAAAATAATTGTGCTGCTGATTGAATCATAGGAAAAAGAAGGGAAATGGGGAATGTGTAAAAGAGACAACGACCCAAAGGGGAGTAATAACAACTCAAAGCCACCATAAGATCTTCAATGAACGGTGAGGAAACCCCACACCCAACGGCAGGTCGGAGTTGGCCCCTAAATAAAGAGTAATCAAGTTCAGCGAAACAAACATGTCTGTTTTTCATTGGATTTGGGACCTTAAACAGCTTAACATCCACCATATGTCTTTTCATTGTTGAATATTTTTTTTGGTGATATTATACCACAGTACCCCTATGATACTTTAATTTTGATCCTCCCATATTGGTAAGTGGCCAATTATTCAGCATTAGCACACAAGTTCATTTCAAAATTTATTGACTTGGACATTTAATTAGGTATTCAGTAGAGTCTCCCTAATTATGATGAAGAACCTTATGCACTGTACAAAAAAGACCATTATATACTTGTTAATTTGTTCTATTGAATCTTCAAAATAATTTTTTAAGGGATTGGGAAATGTTCAAAAATCATACAAATAATTGGAGAATGTTGCATGATGTCTGTGTTTTTTGGTTTTTTTTTTTGTTTGTTTATTTGTTTGTTTGTTTTTTTTTTGTTTGTTTTTATTTTTTAGACTTTATGAGTGTTTAGCACATTTTACTATCCACAGCATATCTAACCATTATTCACCACTGCAATACTTTGTAGGGATAATGGTAATGCTTGACAAACTTGTCAGTCTATCCATACATCTCTCCTCCTTGCAAGCGCTCTAACAAATTTATATACTGTTTTATATCATACTTATGTTGCCTTGATTAAATTTGAGCTAAAATGCATTTAACCTCTAGCCAATTTAGAACCCAATCTTTTTGCAATACATGTCTGCCTTAGACCTTTAACCCACCTAGGCTTAGTCATAATTTGTAAATTCAGATAGTGACAATCAATAATATATTATAATATCCATTATTTCAATATGTTTTTGGGAATCAACTTTTAAGAAAAAGTTATCCCCTCACCAAATCATGTTTTGCCTGTTCATCAGTCCATCATAAAGTTTAAGTCCATATATATTTTTGAGCACAAATCATAGATGGATGAGCTTATATCCATATACATATCTTGGATAGTACTTGACATTTGTATAAATATTAGGTAACCTAGACCTTCATTTCATGCATGAGTGGCTAGTTTATTTTTGGTTCAAGTCAAGATCTGAAAAACTAGACCAGGTGGAAGAATAACATTTCGTCAGTGGATGCGTCTTGGTAAATCATAAGGCTTCCGATAACATAATAGGCCACCTTGACCTATATTTTGTTCATAAGTGACTTGGATTAAAGTTTGCAAGTCCAGCAGTCATGAGGTTCCTGATCAAAAATTATGTTACACTGGCCTATAGTTCATGCATGAGTGACTAGGGTTAACGTTAACATCTGAGATATTGATTTAGAACACTTAGTGGAATTGTATTTTGGGGTATATGTGACTTTGTTAGCCATAAGGTTTCTTATAAGTAGTAGGTCACCTGGACATATGTTTCATGGACTAATCAGCTCAGAGTTACAAAAGCAGGCGACACCATTACATTTTGTTGGCAGATGCACCTTGGATTGTCGTGAGGTTCGCAATAAAAATAAGGTCATATTGACCTACATTTCATGGATGAGTGACTTGGGCTAAAATTTGTATTTTGTTATAGATCACGGATGATCTGTGGTTAGTTGACACTTCTGCAAGGTATCAGCTGTTAATTGCTCCGTTGACTGCAACTGACTTATTTTAACAAAGAGCTAAGTAACAAGGAGATTAGCATTCATTTTAAGCTTACCTGACCCAAAGGGTCAGTGTGAGCTGTTGCTATCACTTTGCATACCTCGTCTGTCATCCGGTGTTAACTTTTCACATTTTCATCTTCTCCTCTAAAACCACTGACGCAAATTCAACTAAACTTCATAGGAATGGTGTATGGAAGGTTCTAAACAAAGATTGCACATTTTGTACCAGTTCAATAAAAAACATGGCCGCAAGCGCAGATCTTAGTTTTAACATTGGACCCTATGGGAAAAACATCATTTTCAACATCTGCTATGAAATTATTGAAGCAAATTTAACTAAACTGTACTGCAATGATATATGGAAGGTCCTTTACAAAGAATACTCATTTTATTCCAATCGACAAAAACATTGCTGCCAGCACCTAACATAGTTTAACATTGGCCCTATGGGAAATTCACATTTTCATTTTTTCCTCCAAAACCACTGAAGATAATTTAAACAAACTTCACAGGAATGATATTCGGAAGGTCCTTCAAAAAGATTGCACATTTTGTTCCTATACAATAAAAAGCATGGCCATCAGTGGGGATCTTAGTTTAAACATTGCACCCTATGGGAAAAACATCATTTTCAACATCTGCTCTGAAACTATTGAAGCAAATTTACCGGTAACTAAAATGTACTGAAATGATGTATGGAAGGTCCTTTACAAAGAATGCTCATTTTATTCCAATTCGACAAAACAACATGTCCTACAGCACCGAACATAGTTTAACATTGGCCCTATGGTAAATTCACATTTTCATCTTTTCCTCTAAAACCACTGAAGCAGAGGAATGATATATGGAAGGTCCTTCACAAAGATTACTCATTTGGTTCCAATTTGATAAAAAAAACATTGCTTAGTTTTAACATCCGACCCAATGGGAAAAATATCATTTTCATCAAATATTCTGTAGCAAATTCAACCAAACTTAACAGAAATGATGTATGGAAGGTCCTTCACAAAGATTGCTCATTTTGTTTGGATCCGACAAAAGAAATGGCTCCAAGCACAGAACTTTAAAATAGGACCCCTATAGGAAAACATATTTTTCATCATATGCGCTGAAACGGTTGAAGCAAATTCAGCAAAGCTAAGATTGCTTATTTTGTTTTGATCTGATAAAAAACAAGACAACCAGCACAGAACATATTTAACACACGATCCTATGGGATAAACATCAGTTTCATCACCTGCTGCAAGCATTTTGTCAGGTGAGCGATTCAGGCTCAGTTTCTGAACCTTAGTTTTCCTGATCCAACAAAAAACATGGCCCGGCACATTCAACCCATATAGGAAAAAGTCACATTTTCATCTTCTTCTCTGGAACCACTGAAGAAAATTCAACCAATCTTTAAAGGAATGATGTATAGGAGGTCCTTTATAAAGATTGCTCATTTTTGTCTCCATTCATTAAATAACATGGCTGCCAGCACTGAACATACTGGTAGTTTAACATTGGAGCCTGAGGGAAAATCATCCTTTTCATCATATGCTCTTAAACTATTGTAGAAAATTAAACTAAATTGTACTTGAACTTTGTATGGAAGCAGATTACTCATTTTGGTTAGATTCAACAAAAAACATTGCTCAGATCCCCCCCCAAAAAATATGGTCACCAGCACTGAACATAATTATTACATTGGATCCTAAGGGAAAATTATGTCTCCCCCTTGAATATTTTTTTTGTCTTTTCCATTTGCCCTGTCAGTCTGTCCGTCAGTCCATCCATGACAAAGGTTGTGGAATTCTCCTACATCTTTCATCGGATTTCAAACAAACTTCACAGGATTGTTGACCATCATGCATGATGTGTAGTTGTGCATATCGTCTCGCCAGATTGATCGGCTAATTATTGTTGGAGTTATGCCCCTTTTTACTTAGAATTTGCAAAATTAAGTTTATGGATGCCAAATCTCCTACATTTTTCATTGGATTTCAACCAAACTTCACAGGATTGTTGACTATAAGTCCTAGTTGTGCACATTGTCTCACAGGATTGATCAGCTAATTTTTGTGGGAGTTGTGCCCCTTTTTGACGTAGAATTTTGCAAAATTAAGTTTGTGGACACAATTCTCCTACATTTTTCATCGGATTTCAACCAAACTTCACAGATTGTTGACCATTATGCCTAGTTGTGCATATTGTCTTGTCGGATTGATCGGCTAATTTTCAAGGGAGTTATGCCCCTTTTTGACTTAGAATTTTGCAAAATTAAGTTTGTGGACGCCAATTTTCCTACATATTAAATCATATTTCAACCAAACTTCACAGGATTGTTGAACATTATGCCTAGTTGTGCATATCGTCTCACTGGATTGATTTGCTAATTATACCCCCCACAAACAAAGTTTGGGGGGTATATAGGAATCACCCTGTCCGTCTGTCTGTCCGTCCATGTACCTTGTCAGCGCATGTTCTCCTAATCAGCTCCTTGGATTTTGATGAAATGTTACATTGTAGTAGTACACCATCTGAAGATGTGCATGAAGTTATATAGATGGTGCTGGAAATTTTTAAGGGGAGATAATCTGTCTGAATATTTTCTGGAAAAAGGAGGGAGGCGAACCTTGTCATTGCAAGTTCTCTTAAAATGCTGCCTAGATGTTGATGTAATGGTACACAGTTGTAGAACATCGCCTCAAGATGTACATGAATAAATATGGTTGCTGCCCAAAATTTTTAAGGGGAGATAATTCATCTTTGAATATTTTCTGGAAAAAGGGGAGGCGAACCTTGTCAGCTCATGTTCTCCTAAACAGCTGCTTGGATTTTGATTAAATGTTACACAGTTGTAGTACACCATCTGAAGATGTGCATGAAATAATATGGTTGCTGCCCGAAATTTTTAAGGGGAGATAATTTGTCTTTGAATATTTTCTTGAAAAAGGGGGAGCAAACCTTGTCAGCGCATGTTCTCTTAAAATGCTGCTTAGATGTTGATGAAATGGTACACAGTTGTAGTACATCACCTCAAGATGTGCATGAATAAATATGGTTGCTGTCTGAAATTTTGAAGGGGAGATAATTAGTCTTTGAATACTTTCTGGAAAAAGGGGGAGGGGTGATCCTTGTCAGCGAATGTTCTTCTAAACCACTGCTTTGATGAAATGTTGCAGTTTTAGTACACCACCTGAAGATGTGCATGAAGTAATATGGGTGCTGTCTGAAATTTTGAAGGGGAGATAATTTGTCTTTTGATATTTTTAGGAAAAAAGGGGGCGGTATATCATTTTGTACATACCTGTATTGTGTCCACATTTGTACTGTGTCCACAACTGTATTGTGTCCACACATACTTAAATTTACACTTGCCATATTGATTCAGGGTTCAATAAGCGGGGGGTATACCTGGCTGCCATTCGGCGACAGCTCTAGTTTTTGGTAGAGTTATGCCCCTTTTTGACAATTCAGTTTGTGGATGCCAATTCTCCTACATTTTTCATCGGATTTCAACCAAACTTCACAGGATTGTTGACCATCATGCATAGTTGTGCATATCGTCTTGTCGGATTGATCAGCTAATTTTCAAGGGAGTTATGCCCCTTTTTGACTTAGAATTTTGCAAAATTAAGTTTGTGGACGCCAATTTTCCTACATATTAAATCATATTTCAACCAAACTTCACAGGATTGTTGAACATTATGCCTAGTTGTGCATATCGTCTCACTGGATTGATTTGCTAATTATACCCCCCACAAACAAAGTTTGGGGGGTATATAGGAATCACCCTGTCCGTCTGTCAGTCTGTCTGTCCGTCCATGTACCTTGTCAGCGCATGTTCTCCTAAACAGCTCCTTGGATTTTGATGAAATGTTACATTGTAGTAGTACACCATCTGAAGATGTGCATGAAGTTATATAGATAGTGCCGGAAATTTTTAAGGGGAGATAATCTGTCTTTGAATATTTTCTGGAAAAAGGAGGGAGGCGAACCTTGTCATTGCATGTTCTCTTAAAATGCTGCCTAGATGTTGATGAAATGGTACACAGTTGTAGAACATCACCTCAAGATGTACATGAATAAATATGGTTGCTGCCCAAAATTTTTAAGGGGAGATAATTCATCTTTGAATATTTTCTGGAAAAAGGGGGAGGCGAACCTTGTCAGCTCATGTTCTCCTAAACAGCTGCTTGGATTTTGATGAAATGCTACACAGTTGTAGTACACCATCTGAAGATGTGCATGAAATAATATGGTTGCTGCCCGAAATTTTTAAGGGGAGATAATTTGTCTTTGAATATTTTCTTGAAAAAGGGGGAGCAAACCTTGTCAGCACATGTTCTCCTAAACGGCTCCTTCGATTTTGATGAAATGTTACACAGTAGTAGTACACCATCTGAAGATGTGCATGAAGTTATATAGATGGTGCCGGAAATTTTTAAGGGGAGATAATCCATCTTTGAATTTTTCTGGAAAAAGGAGGGAGGAGAACCTTGTCAGCGCATGTTCTCTTAAAATGCTGCTTAGATGTTGATGAAATGGTACACAGTTGTAGTACATCACCTCAAGATGTGCATGAATAAATATGGTTGCTGTCTGAAATTTTGAAGGGGAGATAATTAGTCTTTGAATACTTTCTGGAAAAAGGGGGAGGGGTGATCCTTGTCAGCAAATGTTCTTCTAAACCACTGCTTGGATTTTGATGAAATGTTGCAGTTTTAGTACACCACCTGAAGATGTGCATGAAGTAATATGGGTGCTGTCTGAAATTTTGAAGGGGAGATAATTTGTCTTTTGATATTTTTAGGAAAAAAGGGGGAGGTATATCATTTTGTACATACCTGTATTGTGTCCACATTTGTACTGTGTCCACACACACTTAAATTTACACTTGCCATATTGATTCAGGGTTCAATAAGCGGGGGGTATATCTGGCTGCCATTCGGCGACAGCTCTAGTTTTTGGTAGAGTTATGCCCCTTTTTGACAATTAAGTTTGTGGATGCCAATTCTCCTACATTTTTCATCGGGTTTCAACCAAACTTCACATCATGCATAGTTGTGCATATTGTCTCATTGGACTGATTGGCCAATTGTTGTGGGAGTCATGCCCCTTTCCGACTTAGAATTTTGCTAAATTAATGTTGTGGACACTAATTCTCCCACATCTTTCAAAGGGTTTCAACTTAACTTCACAGGATTGTTGACCATCATGCTTAGTTGCGCATCTTGTCTAGCTGGAATGATCGGCCACCCGGTGGCAATATATAACTTATTTGTGTTTTATCACTCGAAGAACATTAAGTACTGCAGGGAGACATTAGTTTTTGTATCAAAAACACACTTTAAGTTACATTTGCATCCTTCTCCTCTTGAACCACTGAAGTAAATTCAATTCAACTTTACAGAATCGGTAAATGGTAGGTCCTTCACAAAGGTTGCTCATTTTGTTCCCATCCAATGAAAAACATGGCCGCTGGCACTGAACATAGATCAACATTGGACCTCTTTATCATCTGCAATTAAACTGTTTAAGAAAATTTAACTAAACTGTATTTGAATGATATATAGAAGGTCCTTTACTAAGATTGCTCATTCTCTTGGATATGACAAACACGGCTGCCACTGGAGAACATAGTTTAACATTAGTCTCCATTGAAAAAAAACATTCTTGGTCATCAGCATAGGCATGGCTTAAATTAGAAGCATTTTGTCAGGTGAGCAATACAGACACAGTGTCTGAGCCTCTAGTTTTGAAATGATTTCAGGTAAAAATGGAGGCTACATAAATCTTTCTGGTTTGTAAAATTCTTCTGATGAAGCAGGGTTTGATGGTATATATAAATCTCAACATAATACATCACAATTCATGAATAACCGTTGACCTTTCATTTTGTCTTTATAAATACATATGGAAATAATATTTGTTAATATTTATGAACAAATAGTTATTTTATGAAAACTTCTTGCTAGAGATGGACTTCATTACAAAATCGATGCTTTTGAGCTTGAAATTGACTTCAAGGTCACTCTAATATTTTATTTGATAATTTGCTGTCTGGGCAGCAATTGATGTTGAATTAATGTTTGGCATTTAACATTGCCACAATATGGCAATATGCTATCCTATAATCTATTGTAACATTTGACCTTAAAAATTTATTTATTATCAAATAAGTAGTTTTCCAGTCTGTCTGTTTATAGTTTATTGTTAAAAGAAATGTGTGACATATGAGGAACAGGGGCATTTATTTGGGCCTAGTTTGTAACTTTTTTCAATGTTGCTTTTTGTAACTGTAGTAATCAACATATTACATAAGTAATCAACAATTACAGACTTTGCCTCTTTACAGTCATGGTAACCTAATTTTTCCTGGATGCTGACCTACAATCAAAATGCTTGCAAAATTAGATGATTCTATCGTCTGCACTGACTGAGATCTGAACCCCTCCATAACCTTGAATGTAAGTTGATCGAGCTGAAAATACTGATTAAATCAATACAAAAATGTAATGAATGCAGACCTATTATTAGAGATCCATGCATATGTAAGATTACATGCTTACCATGTATGGAGACTGAGATCTAAACTCGTTCATAAACTTGAATGTTAATCAATTAAGTAGAAAATAAAGGTCAACATGATCTAATTTAACATGGATGCTGACCTACCATTAGAGATGCATGCATATGCACAGTTAGATGATCCTACCATGTATAGTGACAGAGATCTGACCTTGGATGTTAGCTTGAATTTAAGTCCATCAAGTGGAAATATAATTCAAATTGATGAACTTTGATGTAAATATTAATGGAAGCCAGTCAAGCAGAAAATATAGATCAAAGACCAAATTTTCTTTGAGGGGCTGTAAGTCAACACAAGATGGACCTGTATGCATAGGTTGATGACCCTACCAGTTTGCTGAGATAAAAGCCCAAATTGGGACTTAAACAAAAATGAAGACATGAATGCTGGGGTACTCCAATAGTCCCTTAAACTGAAAAAGAAAATTGGATCATATTTCAACACACAGGTTCTGTCTTTTTTTTGGACCACCATCATTTTTTATAGTTCTGAAGATCATAAGTCTTGTTGATTTGTGACAGATAAATTAAAACAAATATATTGTTCTCTATTTTAATTTTTTTCTTAATTTTGCTGTTTTCATTGGGCGTAAATAAGGATTGTCTATAGAATCTGCATCAGTTCCTGGTAAATCTTCTGACTGATCAGGGTCTCTCCTGCGTTTGACTACTTTTGTAGTTTCCGGTGGTTCCTGAGAATCTAAATCTTGATCTTTTGGAAGCAGTGCATTTAAATATGGCAATGGTGTTGGCTTTATAGCTATTACTGAAAAAGAGTAAGAAGATTGTGATTATCTAATGGAGGCAGGATAAATGCAACATGTACTAGAAAAATGCCCCATGGACAATTGTCACAAGAAAAATGCCTCCTAGATACATATGTAATTGTCACAAAAAATGTCCCATGGCTAATTCCCACAGGAAATGAATGTTCCTGTATTTGCTTATTCATCATACAATTAATTGTTAATACTAAATATACTAAACTGCTCAAGTATGCCTTAAAGAGAAGGAAAAGAAAATTTTTGCATTGCAATAAGTATACATGTTTTGTTTTGTTGTTGTGTTTTGTTTTGTATTGTTGTTGTTGTTTTTTTAGGGGGTTGCATTCTTAAGTCCAGGTAGAATAGGGTCTCTGCCAGATGCTGACTTACATGTGGAGAGGGCGTTACTAAGATCACTTTCATTAAGTTCTCTTAGGGTGGTTCAAAGGAGCAAGTTACAAGGCTTAAATTTCTGCCCCAATCAATATCATCCTTTTCCAAAATTTTAACCTTGGCCTGACCTTCAATCCATACCTTTATAAGAAAAAGTTTTTCAAGATCCAAGGGAAGAATCAAATGAAAAATAATTTTATTAAGAGATTAATACTTAATCACAACTTGAAATGCTTTCTAAGACCACTTATCATAATTAGTAGATTGCTATGTGGAGTTTACGAAAAATATGGAATAAATAAAGGGGAGTTAATGAAAAATATGGAATCAATAAAGAGGATTTTACATTTGATTTGGGAAAAAATGTTGACCACAAAAATTGTAGGTGAATGATATGTGAATTTTCACTTTCTAAATATCAGACTAAATTGTTTTGATGTCAAATTCACCACCGACAGAAACATTAAATAAATTCATCCTTTTATCTCATTTTACAATTCTAGAAGTCCTAAATTTTTGCATCATTTTCATTTTAACCAAAACTGGATTCAGAATAATAAATCTTTGTAATTTTTGTATTTTTTTGTGAAATTGTAATTTTGCAAAAATAAAAAAAACTTGAATTAGTGTGAATATCTATTGAGGTGGGATGATAATCTACCATTTTATGAATTGACCTAAATTACAATTTGATTGTCTACATCTTACATGGATAAGTGGTTGTATCATCTCTAAATAAGGATTGTGTTTCTCCCGTCTTTGCTATAAATCTTGTTAAAGCCCTCTCTACATCTCGTTTCTGTGAAGCTGCCTTTTCTCTTATCATCTGGTATTCACTAATTGGAGCTTTTTTGGTCTGAAATTCAATAATTAAAAAGGTACAATTTATATTTACATCTTAAAACTTTTCAAATGGCACAAATAAATTCTAATTATATTTTACCATTTTTTCTTCATTATCATTACTATGCTGAGAATTTAGTTACTGTAAGCCAAATAAATTTTGTGAGCAATTTATTTTTGTGATCTTCGTGAGCCTGAAATTGCGAAAAATAAATCATTCCAATTATCTATATCCTTGTATACATGCATGAACAGAAATATTAGTCACCACGAAGCTCACCTGAATATAAAATCACGAAAAATAGTTGGTCGAAAATTAAACATTGGCCAATTTCATATCAATACTTACATGTTGTGATATAGTCAAAACCTTGTCCACACAGAAAAGAATATTTATACTGTTTGCATTTGTATTGTTTCAATGTATTACCAATCATTTAACAGTAAAATTAGTTTTAATTTAAAGAACATACTTTGGACCAAAATGTTTTATCATATTCAGGTATTCAAAATGTTTTGTTTGTAAAGATTCTAGAATGGTTGTATGATTTGGAAAGCTTTATTAAAAAATGATTGAAATCTTGAAATTGGGTGTCTGAGATTTTTGCATCTTGCACATTATACATTGCATTAAGTAAGCCAAATATATCAAGTCAGTAGATGACAAATGTTCTTATGTATGTGAATCTGGAAATGGTGGTAGATGTTCTGGTATGTGTGATGGGTGTTCTTTCTGTTTTTGTATTGTTTACTTACAGATGTTCTCATGTATGTATGTGGATCTGGAAATGGTAGTAGATGTTATGTGGGATGGGTGTTCTTTTTGTTCCTGTATTGTTTACTTACACATGCTCTTATGTACCATGTATATATGTGGATCTGGAAATGGTAGTAGATGTTCTGGTATGTGGGATGGGTGTTCTTTTCATTCTTGTATTGTTTACTTAAGATGTTCTTATGTATGTAAGTGGATCTAGAAATGGTGGTAGATATTCTGGTATGTGGGATGATGTTTTTTTTTTTGTTCTTGTTTTGCTTACTTACACATGTTCTTATGTATG
Source organism: Modiolus philippinarum (assembly GCA_002080025.1). Lineage (NCBI taxonomy): Eukaryota > Metazoa > Mollusca > Bivalvia > Mytilida > Modiolidae > Modiolus > Modiolus philippinarum. The sequence goes on along the minus strand of MJUU01046009.1, from coordinate 19,148 downwards.
TATGTGGATCTGGAAATGGTGGTAGATGTTCTGGTATGTGAGATGGATGTTCTTTTCTTTCTCCAGTCTGTAACATCTTAATATTAGACTGTGGAGCATGGTGTGATGCTACAAAACACAAGTGCATTATTAAGATATATATTTAAAGTTTTTTTCCTGCTGAAAGAAGAAAAACAAATTATTCTCTATAATGTTTACAAATTACTCCATTGATTATATGATCCCTTAAAGTGTCTGTGAAAAGATGTTAGTTGTACAGGTGAAACAGAGATGCAGTCGATAGATATAATTTGTAGTTAACAATTTACAGAACATTGTTATATGAATGGTAGTTGGTAGCCCAAAGAAATCTTCTTTGTTGTTTATTCAGCATGTGGGATTAAAATAAAGATCAATCATGTGCTTTATTTCAGCAAATTAACTTATAAGAGAAACTGTATTTTTTAATTTTTCATGATATTGTGCACATACTGTACAACCATAAATTTTCATCAGGAATTAAATTTCATTTCTTTCATGGGTAAGAATAAACAACAAAATCAGACCCCAGAAATTTAATTCCAGGAATTTTGATTACATGGCTATGAATTCCATGAAAATTTTACTCCAGAAAAATACTGCGTGAGAACCACAAAATTTTATCCTATAAAAATAAATGATTACCGGTATGTAGCATCTACAATCACAATTCATATATTTTCTGTATCAAATTGCATACTGGCTAAATTTGTTCAAGAATAAATCATGTTGAAAAAACAGTACATGTAGTGCTTAAATAAAATTCTTAGCACATTTATCTGTGCTTCTTAGTAACTGATCTACATTTGTATATGATTTCACTAAAGCATTATATTGACATGTAATTATATATTGACATGTAATTATGAACATGTTTTTTATGGTTGCATATATCTGTTAATTCAATTGAACACTTCAATCTGTTGGACTACTTACGTGGAATAAATACAGATTTATTTGGTCTTTTAGCATATGCTGGTAATGAATGAATGTTCTGACCTGCAAAAAAATTCAAAATATCTGACGAATCATGTTAATTTGGAGTTTTATACCCCTCTTTGCGGGAGGTATATAGTGTTCATGGTGTCCGTCCGTCAGTCTGTCTTTCTGTACCCAAGGCTGGTATCCACTTCTCCTCATGAAACTTATGGAGGAGCTGAATTACATATTGTAGATGTGAACTATGCTTTTTGTTTGTGATAATACAATTCCTTATTTTTCCAGATGTTTAAGAAAATTCAGAAAGGTGGAGTGAGGGGTATCTGAGGCCCACTATGCCAAATTAAAGTAACTGTAGTTTTGACCCTTCTAGAGTACCTGATAATACTCAAAGTTTGTCAGGGATGTAAATTTCTATGCAGATTTTTTTCAGCTAGTTACTAGTACATTTAATTTTGTCCTTTTCATACCCCCGCAAATCAAGTTTAGGGGTATATAGGAATCACCTTGTCTGTCTGTCCATCTGTCCACACTTCTTTTAAGCACAACTCCTCCTGATCCACTTGAAGGATTTTGATGAAACTTTACACAAAGGAAGGACACTATACGGACATGTGCATGAAAGAATATAATCATTGTCGAAATCAGGAAGGGGAGATAATTTGACTTTGACTTTTATTGATACCATTTGCAAAGATTACCTCGTAAGTGCAACTCTTCTTAAACCACTTGAAGGATTTTGATGAAAGTTCCCACACAGGAAGGACATTATATAGACATGTGCATAAAGAAATATAATTATTGTCAGAAACCAGGAAGGGGAGATAATTTGACTTTGACTTTTCATTGATTCCATTTGCGAAGAGCAACTCTTCTTAAACCGCTTGACTGATTTCAATGAAACTTCACACAAAGGAAGCCAAAGGACACTATATAGACATGTACATGATGGAATATAATTATTGTTGGAAACCAGGAAGGGGAGATAATTTGACTTTGACATTTCATTAATTCCATCTGCACAGATTACCTCTTAAGCACAACTCCTCTTAAACCACTTGAAGGATTTTAATGAAACTTTACACAAAGGAATGACACTATATGGAGATGTACATGAAGGAATATAATAACTGTCTGAAACCAGGAAGGGGATATATATTGACTTTGACTTTTAATTGATTTCTTTTGCATGATTTTTTGGACTTGGACAATTTTTCAAAGAAATAGTCAAAGGATACCAGTTAGATAATGTGAAACAAAACTGTGAGAGAGAAACAGGTTTTTCATTGTAATCCTCTTGAGAAGTTTATTCAAAGTGTTGGAACAAAGTTTCTTCAAAGCTTATGATTTTTGTGAAAAATGCCAGAGACTAAAAAAGGTTGAATTTAATTTTAAGTCTGATTTCAACGGAAAAGTTATTTCTTTGGGATTATACCATTGTGTCCACACTCATATTGTATCCATACTTGTACTATGTACACACCTGTATTGTGTCCAAATCCACTTAATTTGAAGTTACCATATTGATCCAGCATTCAATAAGTGGGGGTATATCTGGCTGCCATTTGGTGACAGCTCTTGTTAATTAATTGTTAATATGATTTTTAAACTATCTGTGTCTTGCTACTTTTAATTATTCTGTTCTTGTTTAATCCAAAAATAATTTGGAAGTGAAAAAAAATACCTGATATTCTTCATCTATATATAATAAATTTTATCAAACTAGTACAGGAAATTTGTGAAACATACATTTACTATGTTGGTTTTGGCTTTAGAATATTTCATCTCCAAAGATGAGGATATTTTCTACTTTTGATCAATATGGACACTAGTTCTTCAATACAGAAACCAGGTGAATTATGTCAGTCTTGCAAGATTTTGTGAAGTAGTTCTTGTTTAACGCTTCCAACATTATAATAAAGAATAAAGGATGATCCTGTAGACCTGTACCCTGCTTATATCCCTCCACTTACTAATAGCAGTCTGATATCTGTTGAAGAAAACAGAAGAAAACATTACCCATCTCAATCAAAGCCATGGTGACATCTGTCATTAAACCTTCAGTTCTTCCTGCTAGTTCTGCAAAAGCTTGTGTACTTCTACCCAGCTCTAGTAGAACTACAAATAGTAAAAAAATAGGCATTAGTTTTTTTGGCTTGATGATTAAGTTCCTAATACTGGTTTCTATAAGGTAATCGATACCGAATTTTTTATGTTTTTATTTTAATACTGCACATGCAACAAAAGTAATGGTATGTTACACAAAACTTGAAGTCATCACTACAGAAGTTTTACTGGCGACATGATCTTGTGGACCATAATGCCTATGGGATATCTGTTTCCCAGATGACAACAGATCAGTTTAGCTGATTATATATGATACATTTGTATGTATTGTATATGTTTGAATGGCTTAGCTGTTTTACCTGGTGTATAGGTCTAAACATATGGGCTAGATGGCCCCTCTGAGTGTCAGTCTAACCCTCTTGATATAGTTTGTTGTATCACTACCAGTGTATAAATGTCTGGGTGTAATTTTATTTTGAGGTCTTTCCCGTCATTATTTAACTGGCATTTGAAGGCATGCATCTTAACTGGTTTACTTTCAACTACTTTGGCTGACAAGTTGTTCCAAGTGTCAACTACCGGTACTCCTTGTGAAAAGCTCAATTTTCTTACATTGGTTCTACACTACTTTTTGTAAATTATATATTTGTGGCCTCATGTTCCTCTGATCTCATTTCTAGGAAATATTTGTTGAGTGCAATTTGTGTTAATTTTTGTATTGTCTGCTCATCTGGGGCACAAATATTTATTAATGTTTATATAATATACAAGTTATTAAATCTAGAATTGTATTGACTTTGTATGAGAATATATAGCATCTCATAGGTATCGGTATATCATAAAGTATTTGTTCACAAGAGAAGCAGGCTGAAAGTTTGGCTTTTTATTCCCCAGTTGTATTCAGGTAGTAGATATACTAAGTATAGCCAGTAAAAATTGACTGAGCTAACAGAATATTTCTTTAGCTCAATCGATAGCAAGGCTGGCTACGAAGCAAAAGGTCCAGGATTCGATCCCCTGATGAGGAGGCACTGGTAGTAACAATACTGACTTTCTGAACGGAACATGCTCTCCGGTCACAGTCCCAACAAATAGATGGCAAAAACAAGTAAAAGAACAACGCTTTTATTGTTGTTCTTAATTATTCCTTCAACAATGAGCTACATTTGTATGCTCTTACATTAAGTCTGGAAGATATTTTTGATTCAGTACAAAAAATGAATTAAGCATAGATGCTCAGCCTGTTGGCTACTCATAAGTCAGCAAATTATGAATTGATTGACCTGAAAATGAGTTGATACGAGACAGGTCTCAAGATGGCATCCTCCGTTTTGATTTTCCAGTAGACAGTACATTAAAAGAATAATTATGGAAGCTAATCCCTTTGACTGAAGCAAGAGGGGTGTCAAAGAGTTATCCCATAGCTGCTAGCCTATGCCACACTTATGAGTAGCCAACAGGCTGAGCATCTATTGTTAGATCTATTGACACAGGGACTATATATTACAGGGACAAGACTCTCCTTAGCTAGTTACATCTATGTAAATTGTCATATTGAACTCGGTCGTCCTGAATATTGGTATCCGTATCCGGACATGTACATTTTGTTGTAATTATTGGCACCATCAAGACATGGGTTCAATTTCAAATTACGATTTCGGTGATTTTTTGAAGATAAAAATAGCTATAAAATAAATCATAGTTTCTAAAACATAGCATTTAAACTAAAAGTTGCAAATATTTTGATTTTGAGAGTATAAATGACCACATATGGGTAGCACAGTTTCAAAGCTAAGGTACTTATTCATATTGGCATCGATTTGTTGTAAATACCTGTGCTACATGCATTGGTCGTACCTTTCATCACCTAATTATGCCTGGTCGTAAAGCATTAATTTAACAAATTTTCTGAAAATCAATGACCCTTCTGTGTACCTGTTGCTTTATTATGGGATTTTTAATATTTTAGGCATTTTTTAAGAGCTTGAAGTTTGTGTTTATTTAAAATGTGTGTTGATCAATATTCATGTCATATGCATCACCCGTATATTCCATCACTCATTTTTTATTGGTCCTGTAGCATCCATTTAACATTTTTTTCTTAAATTTAATGTCCCTACTGAGTACTTGTTGCTTTCTCTTTTAGATTAATAATTTTATAGGCATGCATTTTTTCAGGGCTTGAAGTAAGTGTTTATTTCGAATATGTGTTGACCTACACAGTGTACATTCATGCGTAACTTGCATCACTCATTTTTTGTTGGTCCTATAGTATCCATTTAGCATTTTTTGTTAAATTCAATGTCCCTACTACGTACCTGTTGCATTTTTGTCAGATTAGTTCTTTTTTAGGTATTTGTTCAAGGCTTGAAGACATGGCAATGTTTTCATTAATGATGGGTTGAAGTTTGTTATGGAAGTATTAAACATGTTAAATGACAAAATAGGATTGTGTTTTGATACAGCTATTTTAAATTAGTTGAAAATCAAACGAAAATTTTACCCATAAAATGAATGTAACAAATAAAGAAAGGCGAGGGACTAACAAAACACATGGCTTTTAACTCGAAATTATTAAAATAGGAAACTATGCGACTTTTATTTTACTACTAACTCTGCATGTCAAAGTTTATTAGGTTTTTACCGAAGTGACTAATCCCTGTAATGTATAGTCCCCAATACATGGAATTCACATTCGGTATTTTGTCTAAGGAATGACCTCACATTTGTCATGTTTGTATCCGAATAACCTTTTGACGTCATGAAACAATAAAAAATTTGAATTATGAGATCATATTTTAGTTCTGTGATGTAGAAATTGCGGACACCTGTGTGAAATAAAAAGCAATGGCGGACCAAAGACAAAGTGTAATACGTCTAGTGACAGAACTTAGAAGCAAATCCCTTTGCTTCAATATCAAGATGGAATCAGGGCTACTGAAGAGCATAAGGGGGTTGCCACACTTAGTTGAGAAACTGTGAAAAGATTATAAAACTCGTATGCTTACAACTTTGTAACATCTCTGTTAACGTCTCAACAGCAGTTTCCTCGATTTTCTCAAATCCAACTTCGGAACACAACGCACCGACGGCAACTTTCAAAGCTTTCCGTGAGGATATGTAATGAAGATCGGTTTCAAGTGACATTTTTAAAGAAAGCTGAGGTTTTCAGACGTTTTGCAACCGAAGTAATGTCTTTATTCCTGTATTTGTAGTTTCAGAAACATTTTCGTTTGTTGTGGTTCATCTCGCGAGACTCTCCGAAAGACCAGAAAATAACTAATACCCAATTGAAACTTTTATAAGATGTAAGCAAGAGAAGACCGTTTTATAGGCAAATGCAATTTGTACATTGTAGAAATGCTAACAGTGTTATTATTATTGCTTGTTTGTATATTGTGTATTAGTATGTTTGTATCAAATTATGATTGTTCAATGTAAATGCCCTCCTGGGGACCTAATTTGGAAATAATAAAATATTTGTACCCGGACTTTGTATAACGGACATGTAGGCCAGACCCGTTTATAAATCTGAACCTGCTTATGCTTTATGAATACGGATCGTAAAGTTTAGTTTCCATATTGATATTTTCGTAAGAATTTGCTATATTTTCAGTTTTAATATTGGAATCACGAATATGAACAGACAAATATAGCCGAGCCTCGAGTGTTGAGTATCGCCAGAGACCTGATATCGCTAAAACTTTTCATTTTTTGTAATATTCAAATTACTTTTACTATTTAGTTCTGTTCTTATCTATATTGCTCATTTTATCGCAGTTAACGTTAAATGTGTTTGTGATGAAACATACAATTCAGTCAGAGACATATGTCTCTGATAGATGATTTGCCAATTAATTAAGGTCCATGCAAGTTCTAGTCAAATTTTGTGTTTTTGGTTAAATCTTGAAAGGGAAATTACTCCTACACCGGACAAACAAACATTAAACATGAACACTTGTTTTAAAGTACGGTCTTCGTGCTTAGCCATCCTGGACAAAGTAGTGTCCTACACAATATTTATGATATTCTGCAGTAAGTTAGCATATTTTCGATTTTTTAATACTTTCCTACTCAATGAGAAGACAGTTCAAGTTAGTACAGTTGTTTATTTTTTTACTTGAAACAAGTAGCATTTTAAAAAATGGTAAGTGCTATTGGGGATTGGGGTTTGAATTATGTTGCCGGTTAAACGTCTGCTAAAGATTAAACTATCATTACGTTTAATTAAAAATGCTTTATTTTTTGGTTGTTTTTCCACAAGCAGGGAACCATTCTGTCCCCTTGAGATTTTTCAAAAAGTTACCTCCCTTTTGGGTTTCGCTAAATTCATTCTGTTGATCGCAGAACTGGCAAATGGTCTATTCAGTCCGTTACAAATTATCAATAATTTTAATTCATTTATAAATGTGTCTAATTAATTTGTTAATATTTAATATAAACAATTGTTTATAATTAATTATAAATATTTATAAATTATTGTTAATATTACTACTTAATAAGGTATTTTTGTCAACTTTGGTTTGCCATACAGTAAGTTCGTGGATAATACTCTATTATAGCTATATTTATGGAATCAAATGATTGAGGGGCGGGCAGGGTAAAGAGAAACCGAGAGATATAGAGATATATGGAATTGGACCTGCAGTTGTCAGCTAAATGAATGGGTAGTATATATGGGTCGTAAATTAACGGCACAAATGGCCAGAATCTCTACTGGTTGTTGTAATTTTTCAAGTATTTATCATTGTTTAATGTTTAAGAACATATCTGCTGTGAAATTACTGGTTTTCTTACATCATTTACACATTTTTACTATACAGTTGGGTTGGTTGTTTTTGAAATTTACTTTATGAACGGGACAATATTTTGTTGAGGAACTATATGAAAAGGGGGGGTCACAATGCCCGCGACAGGCCTGTACCAAATTCCATTTGAAGTGACCCCTCCATGGAAAAAGTAGTGGGAGGAAGGAGAGAGAGAGAGAAATATTAGACAGGAGAAAGGAGAAATTTGGGACAGAAAAGACATGTGAGGGAAATGTGAGAAAAAGATCATGTAAGTGAGAGAGGAGAGAATGTACCAATGTTGACAAACTTGTCCTCTCAATTTGTGTTTCTGATGTGGCAAAAAATCACAACATATGTTAACTTTATCTGAAGGATGTACTTTATCAAGTTGGTAAAGCAAAAAAATCAGTTTATGCAAACGACGGTGTTTGGCCTACACTACACATGCTACAAACAATAAACCTATGATGGATAGCTCACCGAGTTCTACTGGGTTAACAGGTTAACTAAGTTGTTATAAAAAGTTAGCTAAATTGTTATATTATACTTTATACAAAAATCGTAAGTTTCTATTGGGCAATTAGCATGTGTTATTTTAAATAATCTATTTCTTACTAGCTCCGCCTCGACTACGTCTCGAGGGATATATTTACTTCGTGTGATATTCCAGCATAATAACTTCTACAACAGGCAGTATGTATCTGATCAGCTGAATTAGTTGTCTTAGCAAATTAATAAGTTGTTATAAACAGTTAAAATGAGAAGCATAGATCGGTTAACTCCAAATTAATTCCACTTTAATCATATATAACTAACTTGGTACAGGGAGATAACTGATCTATATTTCTCATTAAAATACAATGTCCCAACAAGTTTTTAGCTAAGTTTTTATCAAAAGTTATCAAAGTTGTCATCACAAGTTAGCTAAGTTGTTACAATGACCCCTATGATACTGACATGCCAACAAATTGCTGGTATATTGTAATTAAAGACTAAAATTACGGCGCATTTTGTGCATCATTACAAATAAATTTACATGACAATGAAAATAAAAAAGTTTGAAACAATTTATCCAAGGTCTATTAATTGACCACTGGCGGCTGTAATATAACTCTGGCCATTGTAAACTCCTAATTGGCGTGACGCTTTGCATGAAATCGCAGAATGCCCGTTTTCAATAGAAATTTGTCGGCATGCTGGCTTCCTTACAATATAAATTTTTATGCTACAATTTCGAAAATGTACAAATTAGAAATTTATTGTACATTGACTTCGCTCTAATCCATGGCGAGGTATGCAGTCTTCTAGCACTGAGTTCTTGCTTATTTTTTTATTACAACCATTCTATACAAAAAATGACGGACATCAAAGATGATTGTGACCAAACTTGATAGTAAAGTGTAGTTTAAGAATAAAACACATTTCATTATGTTTACCTATTTGACCCAATGTTGCCGGTTTTCTTCCGTTGCAGCTATCTCTAAATTTCATACGATCATCCAAGATTTAACTTCTTAAGGGGTCCAACTAAATGGTTCCAGTAGCACCGTGGTTTCAGATCTCTTTCAATACGTTTCCATTGTTTTCAATGTTAAGCTATATTCCATGCTGATAGACATCCTGAAGGGACTATAACCATACATGGTTCTAAACTGTAACAAAATTTGCGGATTTGCCAAGTACTAAGAAGTTTCAGAGAAGAATTAAGCTCCCATAAAATCCACTTAAAACTATGTTCTCTGCTGACACCTTTCATACTTCAAACGGTAACAAAATGTAGATATATAGGTCAACTGCCTCCATTCTAAAAATTATGCCACCAAACTCAGTTATCAGTGATGTCAATGAACAAGGGTTTACATGAGAATGTTTTACCAGCTCAAACTACAGGTAAGCAAGCTTTTACATAGTACAAATGACCATGTTAAGGTTTGTTTCCTGCTGATGGACATCTCAGATTGAAACAAAGACATGTTAGGCATAGTTTTATAGGGCACTATCCCAGGATCTGTCAGATCTATTTTGGCTTTTAATAATCAAGCAGGTTCCATTTAGGTTCATTTTTTTCCTACTTAGATAGCATCCTATCTACAGACTTTGATAAGGTTCAGTCAGTGGAATACAATGATCGTGTTTAGCTTCATATGGTTCTTTTTTTTTCAATAAATAAAATAAAAAAATCACTTGTTATTTGTTCCAGTGCTAAAATATTTTTAGCCCACCTCGCTATGCCAAGGTAAGATTTTGCCATCATTTTGCGTCGTCCGACGTTAGCTCACTTTCAAAAATCTTCTCCTCTAAAACCACTGGACCAAACAGAACTAAAATTCAAGTGTACCTTCACTAGTGTGTTTAGTTTCAAATTTGTTATTGTGTGTCCCCTTTTCCGAAGAGAGACATATTGAATTACCCCAAATTCTTCCTTTTTCCGGTTTTCCCTCTCTTCTTCCAAAACCTTGTCATGGGCATAACTTTTTTGTCTTAATTGTCTTAAGGCCAGTCGTGTTCATATTTGGTATGTATATGCATTGGGTCATGGAGGAGTGTCGCGTAAAAGAATTAGATCAATGTGACATTGACCTTGAATATCAAGGTCAATTTTTTTTGCAGTGAATTCTTGTCTTGGGCATAACTCTTTTGTATTCATGCCAAGTGTGTTAATTTTTGGTATGTATATACATTGGGTGGTAGCCTAGTGTCACGTTAAAAAATTAGGTCACTGTGACTTTGACCTTTATTTCCAAGGTAAAGTAACTGTTACTTTTCATTGGACTTAATGTGATAATGTGCAAATACTTGCATTCTTAATTTTTTTTGCCACCAACACCCTTCAGACATGTGTCATTATTAATCCAGATAATATTTATTGGATGATATATACTGACATATACTGACACCCAAAGAGTGGTCCCTACCCTCACAATTTTAATAATTAATAGCTCACCTGGCCTAAAAGACCATGTGAGCTATTACCATCACTTGGCGTCCGTCGGTGACCGTCGTCCGTCCGTCGTAAACTTCTCCCGAGGTCCTCTGAAATCACTGAGCCAATTTTAACAAAAACTTAGCCTGAATCATCACCAGGGTATGTAGATCAAAAATTGTGTTCGATTAGTCCAAGGACCAAACAACATGATCGCCGTTACTAAAAATAGCACATTTTTTTGGCAAATAACTCAAAAATGGTTACATATATCAAGAACTGACATGTGTGGGGTTTCCTCACCGTTCATTGAAATTCAGGGGCCGACTCCGACCTGCCGTTGGGTGTGGGGTTTTCTCACCGTTCATTGAAGATCTTATGGTGGCTTTGAGTTGTTATTACTCCCCTTTGGGTCGTTGTCTCTTTGACACATTCCCCATTTCCCTTCTTTTTTCTATGTGATAAAAGTGATCAACATTACAAGATCTAGCTGCCCTGCAATTTTAAAGAAAATCTGACTACTGTTTTGGAGTTATTGCCCTTTTCCGCCAAATTTTCCAAATTTTAATATTTTTTATGAAAAAAAAAACTATAAGAGATAGAGTTCAACTTAAATTGTAAAAATGTTCAGCATATCAAGATCTACCCACTCTGAAAATTTGAAGAAAATCCAAAGGCCTGCGTAGGAGCATGGAGGTATGTTAATATCTACTGCCTGTTTTTTTTCACCATTTTTTTTCTTCCATATGGTTTATGGGTTATTTCCCTTTAAATTCTGTTTTGATTAATTTTTATCTTAAAGGCTTTAGAGAAATTCCCTGCTACCACTTCATTAAAACATTTATTTCTGCCATAATCAAGAGAAAAAAAGATGTTTTTGTACAGATTATTACACTTTTTGTGCAAAAATACTTTCATAATCTTTACCTTATTTCACGTCATAATAATTTTTCCAAATTCAGGGGCCGACTCCGACCTGCCGTTGGGTGTGGGGTTTTCTCACCGTTCATTGAAGATCTTATGGTGGCTTTGAGTTGTTATTACTCCCCTTTGGGTCGTTGTCTCTTTGACACATTCCCCATTTCCCTTCTTTTTTCTATGTGATAAAAGTGATCAACATTACAAGATCTAGCTGCCCTGCAATTTTAAAGAAAATCTGACTACTGTTTTGGAGTTATTGCCCTTTTCCGCCAAATTTTCCAAATTTTAATATTTTTTATGAAAAAAAACTATAAGAGATAGAGGTCAACTTAAATTGCAAAAATGTTCAGCATATCAAGATCTACCCACTCTGAAAATTTGAAGAAAATCCAAAGGCCTGCGTAGGAGCATGGAGGTATGTTAATATCTCCATGGTAGGAGTTACTGCCTGTTTTTTTTCCACCATTTTTTTTCCTTCCATATGGTTTATGGGTTATTTCCCTTTAAATTCTGTTTTGATTAATTTTGATCTTAAAGGCTTTAGAGAAATTCCCTGCTACCACTTCATTAAAACATTTATTTCTACCATAATCAAGAGAAAAAAGCAAGGATGTTTTTGTACAGATTATTACACTTTTTGTGCAAAAATATTTTCATAATCTTTACCTAATTTCACGTCATAATAATTTTTCCAAATTCAGGGGCCGACTCCAACCTGCCGTTGGGTGTGGGGTTTTCTCACCGTTCATTGAAGATCTTATGGTGGCTTTGAGTTGTTATTACTCCCCTTTGGGTCGTTGTCTCTTTGACACATTCCCCGTTTCCCTTCGTTTTTCTATATAGTATCAACCAGTGAGTTTAGTGATCACTATTTACCAAGCAATTCATCTGCAGAAAGAGAGGAAGCTTCTATTCATGATAGCTTGTACATATTTTTTCATGATAGCTTGCATATATTCTATATGCAAGCTATGGTAGCTTGCACATATTTTTTCAACTAAACAGAGTCTTAAACGAGAAGCTGATGATCCGTTTAAATCTTGCATACAAAGAAATTTTTTCTTGAGAATCACTTAATGGATTTGACACAAACTTGGCATGAACGATGCTTATGAGGTGCTAACAAAGTATCATTAATTTTGGTGCCTATCTGTCGTCCAACATGGCCACCTGCAGGAAACTTAATTTATTACTGGATCCTATTGAAAGAGCATACAAAGAATATTTTGTCTGAAACAACTAGGCTAGTCAGAACAAAACTAAATCACAATGTATCTTAGATGGTCCCCTTCAAAACAGATGTCCTTCAAGTCTGCACCTCGTGCAAATTGGCTACCAACGGGAAACAATGTTTAATATTGGAGAACATTCAAAGATCTTCTCATTTAAAACCATTTGGCCAGTTGGAAATAAAATTTGGCACAAGACTTATTTCTCTTTAAAATTGTGTCCTCATCCCTCATCCAAGATGGCAGGCAATACGGAAAATAGTTTATTAAAGTTGGATCATATCCTAGTAACATAAATGTTTGTTTACATAGTTTGAAAATGAGACCCTTTAACATAGAAGTTTATTTGACTTTAAGTAGCCATTGTCCAGGTAAGCTATATAGGCTCTTATAAGAGCCTCTAGATAATTATCTTGAAAATGGTTGAGATCCCCATCCCTTAACCATATACCGCGGTATACTCTTATTGCTTATGATACGATGAATTGGTTGATGCATTCCATAAGACCAAAGGAAGTGTCCCCGTCCAATCCCCAAACATTTGAAGAATTACAGTATATCTTGAAAACAGTCGAGATCCCCACTACAAACCATATATAATCTTATTGCCCCGATGAGAGGAATACATTAATACACATCAGAATCCCAGATGGCTTATCCCCAACCCCACCATTTTGATAATTATAAAATATTTTTGAATTATTTGAGATCCCCACCCCAAAACCATATACATTCTTATTGCTTATGATAAGATGAATCGGCTGATAAATACCAGAAGCCTGAAAGGGATGTCCTTGCCAGCACCACAACCCCACCATTTGAAGAATTACGGTATATCTTGAAAACAGTTGAGATCTTCACCCCTAAACCATATATAATCTTATTAAGACAATATGAATATGTTGATACACAATGGGAATCTGAAGGATTGGTCCAACCCCAACCCCATAATTTTTAGAATTATAGATAATTTTGAAAAATTTAGATCCTAACCCCTTAACCAGGTAACTTATACTGAAGATAATACATATTGAAGCGGTTCCCACCACCACCGTTTCCAGAACAAAAATAAATCTTGAAAAGGTTAAGATCATGACCCTTAAACCATATGTATTAACAACAATACCATGAATTGGTTGAAACATATAAAGTGGAGACATCAATTTTAGTTGAGTTTTCTATGCTGTGACATGGCTGCCGTTACTAAAAATATACATAGGCAAACAAACAAAGAAGCAAAAATGATGAAAGGGGGATTCCAAAATCCAAAATCACGGCAAATCATATCCAACACGAATTGAGGCAAGCATGACAAAGACAAAACAATAAACAAAAAACGGACAAGACCGCCACAAAACTAAAGCACTTCAGTGTACACCCGCAGTATGAACCCCTACAAAAACTGAGGTGCTCCTGAAGGGTAAGCGTAAGCATGATCTGCTCCACGCGTGGCACCCGTCACAAAGCCAGTGAAATAGTCCAGTTTTGTCACACTCGGTGTTCGATCTACACAAAGACTGTGAAATAGAAACATTGTAACGGTCTGTCAAATCACGATGACGATCGTAAAACTTCTGTAGTGACAATTGCAACAGCGACTGAGAATACCCTTGATGTATACGTTTTTCAGACAGTAATTTCACTCTGTTGATAAAATCGCTGTACAAACTACAGGCATGGCAACCCGGGCATGACAATAGCGAATGAGTTGTCAACTGAAGATGCCATATGCCGGAGATGTCGGAATATTACTGCTAAACAAGAGTGGACCCTAACAGATGTCTCGCCCGTCCCTGCTTGTCGCTAAAACAGTCATGTACTACTCAAGAGCAACCTACAAGCCAAATATTATTACCATTCCACTTACAGTAATTAAGAAACTATTATAATCAGAAACACTCAACTTTGTTCACTAGACCATGAAATTGAGGTCAAGGTCAAAAGCCATATGGCAGACGGACATGTACTAACCAAGACCAAGCTATATACCAAATATCATTGACCTATGGCTTGTAGTTATTGAGAAACAGACTTAAGCAAAAAAACTTAACCTGGTCACTGGACC
>MJUU01046008.1:337148-353349 GCA_002080025.1 Modiolus philippinarum | reverse complement strand
AGTAGTCCTGGTGGGTGTGGGCAGTATTTGTGTAGAGTGTAACCAGCCCTTGTTGTCATCATATCATTCTGTGTAAGTAGTCCTGGTGAGCGTGCCCAGTATATATGTAGAGTGTGACCAGCCCTTGTCATCATCACATTATTCTGTGTAAGTAGTCCTGGTGAGTGTGGCCAGTATCTGTGTTGAGTGTGATCAGCCCTTGTCATCATATCATTCTGTGTAAGTAGTCCTGGTGGGTGTGTCCAGTATCTGTGTAGAGTGTGAGCAGCCCTTGTTATCATCATATCATTCTGTGTAAGTAGTCCTGGTGAGTGTGCCCAGTATCTGTGTAGACCAGCCCTTGTTATCGTCATATCATTCAGTGTAAGTAGTCCTGGTAGGCATGTCCATTATCTGTGTAGAGTGTGACCAGCCCTTGTTATCATCACATAATTCTGTGTAAGTAGTCCTGGTGAGTGTGTCCAGTATCTGTGTAGAGTGTGACCAGCCCTTGTTCTGTGTAAGTAGTCCTGATGAGTGTGCCCAGTATCTGTGTAGAGTGTGACCAGCCCTTGTTATCATCATATCATTGTGTTAAGTAGTTCTGGTGAGTGTGCCCAGTATCTGTGTAGAGTGTGACAAGCCCATGTTGTCATCATATCATTCTGTGTAAGTAGTCCTGGTGAGTGTGCCCAGTATCTGTGTAGAGTGTGACCAGCCCTTGTTATCATCATATCATTCTGTCTTAGTAGTCCTGATGGGTGTGTCGAGTATCTGTGTAGAGTCGGACCAGCCCTTGTTATTATCATATCATTCTGTGTAAGTAGTCCTGGTCAGTGTGCCCAGTATCTGTGTAGAGTGTGACCAGCACTTGTTATCATCATATCATTCTGTGTAAGTAGTCCTGGTGGGTGTGTCCAGTATCTGTGTAGAGTGTGACCAGCCCTTGTTATTATCATATCATTCTGTGTAAGTAGTCCTGGTGGGTGTGTCCAGTATCTGTAGACCAGCCCTTGTTATCATCATATCATTCTGTGTAAGTAGTCCTGGTGAGTGTGCCCAGTATCTGTGTAGAGTGTGGCCAGCCCTTGTTATCATCATATCATTCTGTGTAAGTAGTCCTGGTGGGTGTGTCCAGTATCTGTGTAGACCAGCCCTTGTTATCATCATATCATTCTGTGTAAGTAGTCCTGGTGAGTGTGCCCAGTATCTGTATAGAGTGTGACCAGCACTTGTTATCATCATATCATTCTTTGTAAGTAGTCCTGGTAGGTGTGTCCAGTATCTGTGTAGACCAGCCCTTGTTATCATCATATCATTCTGTGTAAGTAGTCCTGGTGAGTGTGCCCAGTATCTGTGTAGAGTGTTACCAGCACTTGTTATCATCATATCATTCTGTGTAAGTAGTCCTGGTGAGTGTGTCCGTGTGACCAGCCCTTGTTATCATCATATCATTCTGTGTAAGTAGTCCTGGTGAGTGTGCCCAGTATCTGTGTAGAGTGTGACCAGCCCTTGTTATCATCATATCATTCTGTGTAAGTAGTCCTGGTGGATGTGTCCAGTATCTGTGTAGACCAGCCCTTGTTATCATCATATCATTCTGTGTAAGTCGTCCTGGTGAGTGTGTCCAGTATCTTTGTAGACCAGCCCTTGTTATCATATCATTCTGTGTAAGTAGTCCTGGTGAGTGTGTCTAGTATCTGTGTAGACCAACCCTTGTTATCATATCATTCTGTGTAAGTAGTCCTGGTGAGTGTGTCCAGTATCTGTGTAGACCAGCCCTTGTTATCATCATATCATTCTGTGCAAGTAGTCCTGGTGAGTGTGCCCAGTATCTGTGTAGAGTGTGACCAGCACTTGTTATCATCATATCATTCTGTGTAAGTAGTCCTGGTGAGTGTGCCCAGTATCTGTGTAGAGTGTGACCAGCACTTGTTATCATCATATCATTCTTTATAAGTAGTCCTGGTGAGTGTGCCCAGTATCTGTGTAGAGTGTGACCAGCCCTTGTTATTATCATATCATTCTGTGTAAGTAGTCCTGGTGAGTGTGGGCAGTAATTTTGTAGAGTGTGACCAGCACTTGTTATCATCATATCATTCTGTGTAAGTAGTCCTGGTGAGTGTGCCCAGTATCTGTGTAGAGTGTGACCAGCCCTTGTTATCATCATATCATTCTGTGTAAGTAACAATATGAAAACTGGTGAGTGTGCCCAGTATCTGTGTAGAGTGTGACCAGCCCTTGTTATCATCATATCATTTTGTGTAAGTAGTCCTGGTGAGTGTGTCCAGTTTCTGTGTAGACCAGCCCTTGTTATCATATCATTCTGTGTAAGTAGTCCTGGTGAGTGTGCCCAGTATCTGTGTAGAGTGTGACCAGGCCTTGTTATCATCATATCATTCTGAATAAGTAGTCCTGGTGATCGTGAAAAGCTTCAAAATCATTTGTTTTAGTGGATTTTACAGCTTAAAACCATTTTTTCAGTTAAAAGTAATGTTTTCTTTAATTACAGGTAAAATGCTTAAAAGTATCAGCTGTTTAGCATTGTTGTACTTCACTTGCAAAAAAAATCATTTTTTGTCTGACCAGTAACAAAAGCTGTGGCAGGGAGACTTGGGGATCCCTATTCCGTCCTTGTCTATTATGACAACATCAACAATGAACGAAATTGAAATTTTAGGAAGTTGAATAGAGTCAATTAATCTTTTAATGATTTCTTAAGAATTGTAAAAAAGAATTAGATATTGTTTTGAAAAGTACCTGGAGCCAAAAAAATTGGCAAATTTAAAAAGATTTTCCATATTTGGACATTTGTGCAAGCAAAGCTCATTGCTGAAGGCCTCAGGGTGACTTCAAAATGAAGAACAACAATAAAAGCATTATTCTATTGTTTGGTTTTAATATGTATTTGTAGAGACTGCCTCATGGGCATTTACTCCATATCCCCTCATTGCTTATGAAAACTTTTAATGTATTAAATGATCTTTTATAATGTATTTCAAGTACAAATATACATGAAAATCATACAAAAATTCTGCACACTTATATGGTCATCTTGAGAAATCAGATTTGTTGAAATATTAGTATTTCATTATTTCTATTTAATTCATCATATGCAATGATCGTCTTTTTACGGAAATACACAAAATGTTGACCTATGAAGCTTGCAGGTAGCGATAGAAAAGCATATGGTATTTTTGGAAAAAGTTGATAACAAAGAAAAATCATCTTGTTTAGTCAACTTTTGTAGCTGTTTGAAAATTTTGTAATCTCTGACTTAATTAAGGGGAAAAATTTAATCATATGTAATCTAAGTACTCAGTATATGATTATGCTGAAACAATGTACTGCTTTATAATGTACATACATTCATCAACAAAAATCTATTATTTGAATTTCTTGATGTACATTGTACTAAAAAATGATATGTGATATTTCAGATTAAAGATTTGTGACCGCTGCTCTTATAGTACTGTATGTAGTGTGTCCTTGTGTAGTCACTTGGCATTTAAACATGGAATGAAGTTAAAAACACCCGAAGACTTAGGCACTGGTTATGGCTTTTTGGCAGAGGGAGTATTGGACCAAGTGATGATATGTAATTGTAGACAGCATTATACAAGGAATCGTAATAAGATGGGTAATATTTTCAACTTGTCATACATGTATTATTAATTAGGGCCCCGCCACTTTGTGGTGGACGCCCTATAGTAATCAGTCTGTCCGTCCATCCGTCCGTCCGTAACAAAATCAGTTTTCCACACTTTTTTCCAATATGCTTGCAGATATTCGGCTAATATTTTGTATATTAGTTAGGTATGATGAGTTACAAGTCAAGTTTAAGTTTCGTATTGGTCCGCTGATTTTTGACCAAGTTACGGCCCTTGGACTTAGAACATTTCACTTAAATAACAGTTTTCCGCACTTTTTTTCGTAATGCTTGCAGATATTCGACAATATTTGATGACCCTTGACCTCTAGGTCACACTTGGAGTGGGGCCCACAGAGATGGATACCATCTCACTGATGTCTAGTTCGCTTGAGTATGTTGTCAATGTTGTATTTTGCTTAAGTCTTTAGTGGGCTTGTTCAGTTTTGCCTAAAAATTATTTATTGTCATGAAAATCTCAAATTTTACCAAATGTCACATTATATTATTTATTTGCCACCAAAAAAAATTTTTAAATCAATATTTAATTATTTATTTTCATGACAAATAGGATTAGAATATTTATTTTCTCTGGTACAAAGATTAAATTAATTATTAACAAAAATAAGCTTAGAATATTTATTATAGCCCCGCTCCGAAGGAGAGGAGGGTATACTGTTTTACCCTTGTCCGTCTGTCTGTCCGTCTGTCCGTCCGTCTGTCCGTCCGTCCGTCCGTCCGTCCGTCCGGAACATCTTTCGTCAAGGATTTCTCAGCTTGTGTATGTAGTAATGATTTGATATTTGGTCTGAAGCTTAAGTATGATGAGTTGTACCATGTCTCCCCTTTAGAAATCTGTCACTAATCTACTTCCTGTATGACAAAAACTTCGATTTTTCCCATTATAGCCATATATTGAAAAATTTCGTCAAGGATTTCTCAGCTTGTGTATGTAGTAATGATTTGATATTTGGTATGTAGTGATGATTTGATATTTGGTCTGAAGCTTAAGTATGATGAGTTGTACCATGTCTCCCCTATTCAAGTCTGTCACTCATCTACTTCCTGTTTGACGAAAACTTCGATTTTTCCCATTATAGCCATATATTGAAAAATTTCGTCAAGGATTTCTCAGCTTGTGTATGTAGTAATGATTTGATATTTGGTCTGAAGCTTATATATGACGAGTTGTACTGTGTCTTCCCTTTACAAAGCCATCACTCATCTAGTTCCTGTTTGACGAAAACTTTGATTTATCCCATTATAGCCATATATTGAAAATTTCGTCGAGGATTTCTCAGCTTGTGTATGTAGTAATGATTTGATATTTGGTCTGAAGCTTAAGTATGATGAATTGTACCGTGTCTCCCCTTTTTAAGTCTCTCACTCATCTACTTCCTGTTTGACTTCATCAATTTTCCCATTATACCAATATATTGAAAATTTTTGGTCCATACTTGTCTCCACTCTTGAACTGTGTCCAAACCTGTATTGTATCCGCACACACTTAAATTTGCACTTTCCATATTGATTCAGTGTTCAATGAGCGGGGGTATAACTGGCTGCCATTCGGCGACAGCTTTTGTTTTCTCTGGTACCAAGATTAAATTATTTATTTACAAAATTGTCCAAGCCCCACCCGAAAATTGAATGGTAGTGCTCTTACAGAGTGCAACCATTTCATGTGGCCCATAAAGGCCACAGGACTAGTTTGTTGTATATCTCTTTACTGTTTAGGAATATTTTGTAAGGTGAGCAGTACAACCCCTAGTCATTTATTGATAGATCATTGAAAAAAAATGTCATGTACCATGGTTGCTGACCTTTGACCCTGAGTATTGTCCTCAAGACAAGGTCAGATTATTGATTTATTAATGGCATAATTTTATCTTGGCTATAACTTTTGTCTCTTGAAAAAGGCTTTTAGTATTTCGCATGTGGATAGATAACTTCATTTGCATGTCGATAGATGAATTCAAAGTGATGTGTCTTTTAGCATTTTTAGTGACCCTTTTTTTCAAACTTTGTCCTGGCTGTCTTGTGAGACAACCATATGAATAGCCAACTTCAAGTGATGTGTCACTAACCATGATTTATGAAACTTGACATTGGACTTTGAACCCAAGGTCAAGTTCTGTTTAGTGGGTCTACTGAGATGTTTGCCAATTTTATGATAATGAGTTCTGAAATACATGTAATACTAGCAAAGCTATTATTTCCTGTAGGAATTCAGTTGAAAAATCCATTATCCTAATTGAAATGCAAACCCATATTATCATTACCGTATTAATTTACCTGATCAGTTTTTGTGGTTGGATATGAACATAATCACACAATACCTCCACAATATAGCATTATTTTATTCATTAACCATCAAGCTTTATTTTCAGATAAAATTGAGTAATTATACTATATGTATGTATTTTTAACATATTTGATTCTGTACTTTTAGCTAAACATTTGTCAGAATGTAAGCGAGGATGTAGAACATGTAAACTAGTAACTCCTACCTTACCACAGCACTTACAAGAAGGAAAAAAGGGTGAGATTAATTGACTTGTGATAGTAATAAGGTTTTCTTTAAATATGTATGTATAGAGGAGACCAAAATTTAACAGTGAAAATAAAAAGATATTGAGTTAATGTCTATTAGATGATCATGTCAAACTTTTGAAATGATAAAAAAGGAGTTTTATATTCTTATGATTTTGGGTCTCTTATGTTGATAAACATAAAGCATGATGTCACCTGCCATGGTATCAGTTTTTATACGCCCGTCTGATGCATAGTTGCCATCTCACATGATTTTCGCGTGTTACACACGCTTTTTCAACTGTTTACATGCGTAGATTTTGTCATACGGTGTGTACACGCTTTTCAGAACTTCACACGCCATTACACGCTTTTTGGTCGTTTACGTTTTTGGTTATTAGCGATATCGCGTTTTTCGTGATTTTCTGGACTTTTCCATGACCGTTGATAATGTTTTGGGTTATTAACGCCAGTGATCATGTGATTCTCCGGACTTTTCATGACCGTACAGTAAATTGCAAACTTCGATTCGGCCAAACAACTGATTTTAAATCGTCTCAATAAATTTCTTGGTTGGGTACGACGACTAAAAACACGAGTGCAAATAGAAATCGATATTTTTGTACCGGATCAGTGATACCAAAACAAAATTTGGGACTCTGAGTTTGATGAATTATTTTGAAGTCAAAGGAAGGGATCGTGGAGTAGGGGGGCTATGCAGTTTACACATTTATATTGGGTCATGTAGGGGGGCTATGCAGTTTACACATTTATACTGGGTCATTTACAGAAAGTGATATAGTCGGATATACAAAAGCTAGGGCTCATTTGAAACCATTTATCTGTCAAGACGGATCTAAGCCCATCTCCTTGCCAGCTACAAAAAATTTGTTGAATGATGTAATCATCAAGGACAAGACTGAGAACTCTGCTAACTTTTGCCTTATTGACTTGTAAATCAATCAAACTTGTAATTGTTTTGAATATGTACCTAGTCAGATAGTTCTAAAATCAGCAAAACAGGCAAATGTTGAGTACAATGGGCATTTATATTTGCAAATTAATTTTATATAAATTTTGTTCAATAATCCGAAAGTATGTTGCGCGTTTTCACTCGCTTTTTGGTATCTCATGTCATGTCATGACATGATTTTTCATTGTCAGAGGTTGGCAACTATGGTCTAATGACGGACGTATTATGGTATACCGATTGTCCATCCGTCTGTCTGTCCGTCTGTCCATCCGTCCGTCTGTCTGTCTGTCCGTCCGTTCCATATGTCGCGCTCTAACTTAACAACCATATGGCCGATTCACTTCAAACTTTGTGGAGGTGTTTGGTATGATGGTCACACGATCTGTATACTTTTTTTGTGAAACTTCAGTTTTTCTTTCAAGAATTATGGGACTTTATTCGTCAATTTTAAGGCAATTTTTTACATGTCGCGCTCTAACTTGACAACTATTTGGACGATTCACTTTAAACTTAGGAGAGGTATTTAGTTTTACAGTATGACGATTTGTATACTTTTTCGTGAAATTTTGATGTTTCTTGCAAGAGTTATGGGACTTTATTCGTCAATTTTAAGGCAATTTTTTACATGTCACGCTCTAACTTTACAACCCTTAGGCCGATTCACTTTAAACTTTGTAGAGGTATTTTGTATGATGGCTTCAGGATCTGTATCCTTTTTCGTGAAATTTAGATTTTTCTTGCAAGAGTTATGGGACTTAATTCGTCAAATTTATGGCATTTGTTTTACATTTTGTGCTCTAACTTGACAACCCTTTGGCCGATTCACTTCAAATTTCATAGAGGTATTGGGTATTAAGGCCTCACGATCTGTATACTTTTTCTTGAAATTTCGATTTTCCTTGCAAGAGTTATTGTACTTTATTCCTCAATTTTAAGGCAATTCTTGAACTTGACAACCCTTTGGCTAATTCCCTTCAAACTTTGTAGTGGTATTGGATATGATGGCATCATGATCTGTATACTTTTTTGCTAAATTTCAATTTTTCTTAAAGAGTTATAGGACTTTTTTGTCAAATTTAAGGAAATGTTTTTACATGTGGCACTCTTACTGATAAGTACTTTGATCAGCTCACTTCAAACTTTGCAGATTGATTTCTTAAAGAGATATCAAGCTTAATTAGGCAGTTATAGGTACTTCTAAATTGATAACCCCTGACCTAAATCACTTAAAGTTTGAAGGGGTGACGACGGGCGTATCATGCGACTTGGCGCAGCTGTTTATTTAGCAGTTTAAGGGTCCACATAGTGAAAGGTCATTGAGCATATTGGAAATGCAAAGCTTTTTTGGAAAGAACATTTTGAACATCTCTGAAAGTAACGGAATGAAGATATTTGAATTAGAGTGGAATGTAAGGACACTTACAAAAGATTCTTAAGATTAGTCAACAGATGGTCTACAGAATAGAACATAAGATAGGACCATTTGGGATAAACGTACATTAACCAAACTTTACAGGAATTGCAGTACAAAGATTGCTCACCATGGTCTGGCGGAAAACATGGCTTCAAGCTCTGAGCATAGTTTTAGAACAGACTTATGGCAAATATCATTGACCATTTTCTCTAACAATGTCAAATAGAATTTGTAGAGTCATTATTATTTTCATTTTTTCATGTAAAGAAACATTTGAAAATAAAATTAGATATGGCAGATAAGGCTAAGTTATTTATCATTTGCATCTGTTCATTTGAGAAGCACTTTGATATGTGTACCATACAGTCTCAGCTTTTGAGCCTCTAGTTAATTGATTCCAATGAGGCAAAACCTAAGCCAATAAAACATATATAAGTTAAAATGATACCTGCTTAGTTTTTAATTATTGTATAGGATTGAGAAGAACCATGCAATATAACAGTAAAATCTGTAATATTACAATCTATGTTTAATTTATGTCAATCTGGTTGAAATGCTTATCATGGTATTTTATTTTCTTAAATCGTAAATTAATGAACTCATAATGGAATAAATTAGGATATACTGAATAATAGAAGACATAAAACAACTGAAGCATTTCTGTAATAAGGATATTTTCCTACAAAACTGAATTGTTAAGTGGAAAAAATTAATTGGGAGTTGAATGCACCGAAATGCATGAAAATTGTGATACAACCCGAAACTGGTGTGCACTAAAATGAATATGCATGTGCAATAATAAAAAAATCAATGATTGAAAACAAATGAAATATGAAAAGAATTTACTGTTTATGGTAGGGATTTTGAGGGGTGCTTTAGGATTTCAAATTAATTTAATGTTGGGGCGCATAAGGATTTCAAACAAAATCAAGTCTTTAAACGAGAAATATGGAATATTATGAATTTTTATTCCCCCAGATCTTTAGATCGGGGGCATATTGTTTTTGCCCTGACTGTCTGTCCGCAACTTTAACCTGGCTTATAATTTTTATATGACCGCCGCAAAAATTTTTGCGGTCGTATAATGGTATGGTGCTGTCGTCATCGTCGTCGTTGTCTGTAGACACTTTTGTTTTTGGTCAATAACTTTAGTTTCAGTTGACCAATCCTTATGAAATTTTAACACAATGTTCCTTGGCACAAAAGGATGGCTTGGCTTAGTTTTGGTCATTGTGGCCCCACCCGTTTTTAAAAAAAAAAGGGGCCAAAAAGGATTTAATTTGATGTTTTCACATATTTGACTGTAGAATCTTTATTTTATTTATCGGATTTTGATGGGGATTCTCTCAATGTCCTCCTGAGGAAATTTCCAATCAGTAGTATGCCAACGGATTTCATGTGGCATATACCGTTCACGAGATAAATGGGGCCCAAAAGGGGCAAATTTCAAAAATTTTAATTTTTTTATTTTTAGTCTTATTTTGATGCAGTTTTTTGCAGTGGATTCCTTATGAAAAATTAACATAGCGCTGCACCATTAGATTTTTGATAAGTTGTTTCTTTTCCAAGCTATGGGGGCCCAACGGGGCTAAAATTGCAACCATGCAGATTACCTAAAATTTTTATTTTTCATCCGATTTCAATGGGATTTTTTTCTTTAGATTCCTCACATTGTAGGCTTTCAGTAGTATGTCAAAATTTGTTGTAGCTCTTACCGTTTCCTAGTTATAAGGGGTCAAACGGGTCAAAATTGCAATTATTAGAAATATGTGAAGTCTTTATTTTTCATTAGATTTTGATGGAATTTTTATCTTTAGATTGTTCTCATTGTAATCTTTCAGTGATATGGCAGTATATTTTGTGTTGCTCTTTGGTTTCCAAGCTATAATGGGTCAAATGGGCCAAATTGCAATATTTCAAAATATGTGAAATCTTTATTTTTCATTGGATTTCAACCTGAGTTTTTTCTTTGGATTTCTCTTGATGGTAGTCAACAGAATTTTTATGCCCCGGCCATTAGGCTATGGGGGCATTAAGTTTTACCCTTGTCTGTACCTCCGTCTGTACATCCGTCTGTATGTACGTCTGGAAATTTTTTGTCAAGGATTTCTCAGCTTGTGTATGCAGTAATGATTTGATATTTGGTCTGAAGCTTAAGTATGATGAGTTGTACTTTGTCTACCCTTTTCAATTCCGTAACTCATCTACTTCCTGTTTGATGACAACTTTGATTTTTAAGGCAGGTTCTCTGCCTTCTAGCTATTAGGAAAAGCCATCTTGAAAATAGTCTCTTTCAACCAGACTCTTACATTTAGGAGACTACCTTATATGAAAAGAGTCTGAATGATCCAGACTATCGTTAAAAAACGCGTACGGCTTACCAGTTATTCATACGAAGGCACAGAAAATAATCCATTCATGTGGCAATACAGTGTCCATTTCATGACCAACTACATCGTTTTATGTGTGTATTGTATTTATTTAATATCTTTTAAAAGATACAATGTTTTTTTTTTATCTCGGAGGACTTAAATTGATATTTGAAATTCACGATTCGGTTCATTCATAAAAATTTCCTGNAATGTATACACAGTAACTTCTACTTTCGCTGTTGTAACTCATAAAAATGTATGTATTTCACAATATATATGACTTTGAACCTTTTAATGGTTATATTGATGTCTACTCTACCTTAAAAAAGGATCGATTAAACCGTAGTTTCGTTTTCTGTTCTGTACAGGTATATACCTCCGGTATATTACGGAGCACTCCCACTTAGTTAATGTTAATTTTAAAATGTAAAAGCCTAAAATAATTTCAGTGCTATGTATATACAGATCTGTACACGTATTTACAACTATCTTAAAATATAAAAGACTAGTTCTTCTCGGGGTGGCTGTCCAACGTAGTTAGACATTTGTTTTGTTTAATGTCCCGACATGTGGCGCGTTGTTTTATCTATTAATTGCCATACTTAGTTACGCCTTCATGACATACGCCGTTGTAAATAAGGGTCAAATAAGTTTAAAAAAAATCTGAAATTACAATAAATGTTCTTTATAGAATACTTATAATACATTTAAATTTTAGAATAATTTAGCTATGTCAACAATGAAGCACGGAAGGTTTAAACTTTATCTCCGACAGCGTTCCTAATCACAAGCGTAATCAAGTACAACACTTGTACTGGATCACAAAGAACCATCTCGAAGGACCCAAACTGTCACTGATTTGTTACAACAGTAGGAAGCGCTCGCTTGCTGAATTTTCATCATTTGCAGTGATTCCTTCTTTTGTAGTAATTCTTTTTTCATGTTGTGTTGAAACAGAGATGAACTGCGCCAAGGACACGTTCAGGAAGGCAAGATGTTCACGGTCATCCGTCATGTCCGAAGTTAAATCTTATTCAGGTATAAGAAAACACTTCATGCTAGATCACGAAAGTCAAATGTAAAAATGTCAGTTGAAAACTCGTGATGGTGCTGATAAAATATATATACGTAATTATTTCATAGTAGATCTAAAAAATAAGTGGCTAAAAGCATTTCGGCGTCCAGTGCTTTGAGTGATCTTTGATCCAACAGAAAAAACTGATGTGCATGTAGATAAACTGAAATACAAATATGCAATGCTCTACCAGAGATCCATCATAAGAAGAAGTCTCCAACCCATTCAATATGTTTTGGAAGGTGTTAGATAAGGCCACAGGGACTTCCTTCGGCCTAGAAAAAAAGTTTGATATTTAACAAAAGTTTTTTTTCTAGACTGGGAGCAAGTCCCACTCCCTGTGATAAGGCCGTTATCAGTAAAATCCTCTACAGATGATTCCTTCTGATCTCGTTCCAGTGAATATTAATGTAATCATGAAAACAAGTAATTGTTTTAATCACAGTCAAATACTCATCAAAGTGTTAACATGACAAAATTAGATAAAGCCACCGAGTGTAACACTTGTCTGGAATACTTACATGTACCAACAAAGAGGAACAAGGCAATGGAATGTAAATAGAGTTTTAAATAGATTGCCAACAACCCATACAAAGACTGAAAAGACAACCCAAACCGGAAAGGAAAACTTCGGATTTTAATTCTTGAAAAAATTACATGCCAAGATTTCAGCTAAACATTAATAATTACAGGACTTCTGTGAATACCCAGGAACCTGCCTTAACAGCATTCCATGCTTTGATTTCCTATTATAGCCATATATTGAAATTTTTCGTCAAGGATTTCTCAATTTGTGTATGCAGTAATGATTTGATATTTGGTCTGAAGCTTTGGTATGATGAGTTTTACCGTGTCTCCCATTTTCAAATCTGTAACTTATCTACTTCCTGTTTGGCGACAACTTCAATTTATTCCCATTATAGCCATATATTGAAATTTTTCGTTAAGGAATTCTCAGCTTGTGTATGCAGTAATGATTTGATATTTTGTCTGAAGCTTAAGTATGATGAGTTGTACCGTGTCTCCCCTTTTCAAGTCCGTAACTCATTAACTTCCTGTTTGACGACAACTTTGATTTTTTCCCATTATAGCATTATATTGAAATTTTTTGTCAAGGATTTCTCAGCTTGTGTATGCATTAATGATTTGATATTTGGTTTGAAGCTTTTGTATGATGAGTTGTACTGTGTCTCCCCTTTTTAAGTCCGTAACTTATCTACTTCCTGTTTAACAAAAACTTTGATTTTTTCCCTTTATAGTCATATATTGAAATTTTTCATCAAGGATTTCTCAGATTGAGTATGCAGTGATGATTTGATATTTGGTCAGAAGCTTTGGTATGATGAGTTGTACTGTGTCTCCCCTTTTCAAGTCTATAATTCATCTACTTCCTGTTTTCAGATATATATATGGCGGTGGCATCCGTGTCCCATGGACACATTTTCTTTTATTTAGCTCTTACAATATCCTAGTAATAAGGGATTAAAAGAACTAATTTTATTTTCACTAGTTTGTGTCCAGTTAATTAATGTGTCAAGGTCCTTATTATACCCCCCACGAACGAAGTTCAGGGGGGTATATAGGAATCACTCTGTCCGTCTGTCTGTCTGTCTGTGATAGCAAGCAATTTTTCGTAACAGTTTTCTCAGTAACTACTCATCACTGCAACTTGAAATTTTGTTTGCAAGATTAGAATGATGTCCTATACTGCAAGTAGCGATTTCAGGATTGCGGGACATCTACTTCCTGTTTACCGACTTAGTTAATTTTCGAGATCTTTTTCAATCTTTTAAAATTTTCGTAACAGTTTTCTCAGTAACTACTCATCACTGCAACTTGAAATTTTGTTTGCAAGATTAAAATGATGTCCTATACGGCAAGTGGCGATTTCAGGATTGCGGGACATCTACTTCCTGTTTACCGACTTAGTTAATTTTCGAGATCTTTTTCAATCTTGGAAAATTTTCGTAACAGTTTTCTCAGTAACTACTCATCACTGCAACTTGAAATTTTGTATGCAAGTTTAGAATGATGTCCTATACCGCAAGTAGCAATTTCAGGATTTCCAGACATCTACTTCCTGTTTATCAACTTAGTTAATTTTTTGAGATCTTTTGTCAATCGTAGAAAATTTCGTAACAGTTTTCTCAGTAACTACTCATCAATGCAACTTGAAATTTTGTATGCAAGTTTAGAATGAATTCTTATACTGCAAAGAGCGATTTCAGGATTGCTTACCATCTACTTCCTGTTTACCGGGAATTATGCAATTATAACTATTTTTGTGACAAATTATATTGGGGATCTTTTATTTCCATGGGGAGTGGGGGGTATCATTTTGTGGCCCTCCAGGCCACAGTACCTCTAGTTTTGTCCAGCAAATTACTGTGTCCACATTCATTTTAGTTTACACTTGTTCAAATTTCAGTGGTTGACATGCTGCGGTCGTATCATGCTGTGCTCGGCATAGCCCTTTATTAAACCAGATATGATTGGACCTTCATATTTGGTATGTGTATTGATCATGTGAAGCTGAACACCATTATGCAAATTTTGCTAAGGTCAGGTCAAAGGTCAAGGTCACAGAGGTCAAAAGATCAAAATCTAGATTTTGCTATAGCTCGTTAATTACAATTGCTAGTGACTTGATATTCTATATGTGACTAGATCTAACAAAGCTTAATATAAATCCACCAAAAATATTTTGGTCTGGTCAAAGGTCAAGGTCAGGGAGTGCAAATTTGGAAACTTTAACAAAAAGTTTATTGTTGCCTATATC
This sequence comes from Modiolus philippinarum, assembly GCA_002080025.1. Taxonomy (NCBI): domain Eukaryota; kingdom Metazoa; phylum Mollusca; class Bivalvia; order Mytilida; family Modiolidae; genus Modiolus; species Modiolus philippinarum. The sequence continues at coordinate 338,576 of MJUU01046008.1, read as the reverse complement.
TTTTCAACCAGATGTGATAGGACCTTTATATTTGACCTGTATATTGGTCATGTGAAACTGAATAGCTGTAGTGTTTCACAAACACATCTTGTTTATATATAACTTCTGTTTTTTTTTTAGCTAAATATCGGTCTAAATTTAAGCCAACCAAGTGCCGCCTAAGAAAACTTATTCATCCAATGTATTATCAACCTAGTGAAAGAGGTAAGAATCAAATCATGATTGCAATTGTAATCATGATATGTATGATTTTGTCTCTGAATAAGAGACCAAGAAAGTATTTAATAAAAATAAATAAGAGACAAAAAAAGTATTTAATAAAAATAAATAAGAGACCAAGAAAGTATTTTAAAAAAATAAACGGATTTATATCTGGCCACCAGCAGGGAACATTTTTAACATTGGACCCTATGGGAAAATACTTTCAAAGATTTTCTCCTCTGAAACTACTAGGCCAATTAAAACCAAACCTGGCCACAATAGTCCTTAGTTGGTCCCCTGCAAAAAAAAGTTGTTTTTCCGATCCGCGCTATATCCAAGACGGCCGCCAGCGGGGATCATAGTTTTAACATTAGACCCTATGGGAAAATACTTTCAAAGATCTTCTCCTCAGAAACTACTGAGCCAATTAAAGCCAAACTTGGCCACAGTAGTCCTTAGATGGTCCCCTACAAAAAAGTTGTTTTTCAGATCCGCGCTTTATCCAAGATGGCCGCCAGCGGGGATCATAGTTTTAACATTGGACCCTATGGGAAAAGACTTTCCAAGATCTTCTCCTCTTAAACTACTGAGCAAATTGAAACCAAACTTGGCCACAATAGTCCTTAGATGGTCCCCTGCAAAAAAGATGTTTTTCAGATCCGCGCTATATCCAAGATGGCCGCCAGCGGGGATCATAGTTTTAACATTGGACCCTATGGGAAAATACTTTCAAAGATCTTCTCCTCAGAAACTACTGGGCCAATTGAAACCAAACTTGGCCACAATAGTCCTTAGATGGTCCCCTGCAAAAAAGTTGTTTTTCAGATCCACGCTATATCAAAGATGGCCGCCAGCGGGGACCATAGTTTTAACATTGGACCCTATACAGGGAAAATACTTTCAAAGATCTTCTCCTCTGAAACTACTGAGCCAATTAAAGCCAAACTTGGCCACAAAAGTCCTTAGATGGTCCCTTACAAAAAAGTTGTTTTTCAGATCCGCGCTTTATCCAAGATGGCCGCCAAAGGGGATCATAGTTTTAACATTGGACCCTATGGGAAAATACTTTCAAAGATCTCCTCTGAAACTACTGAGCCAATTGAAACCAAACTTGGCCAAAATAGTCCTTAGATGGTCCCCTGCAAAAAAATGTTATTCAGATCTGCGCTATATCCAAGATGGCCGCCAGCGGGGATCATAGTTTTAACATTGGACCCTATGGGAAAA
>MJUU01046008.1:324525-334842 GCA_002080025.1 Modiolus philippinarum | reverse complement strand
GAAGTTCAGGGGGTATATAGGAATCACTCTGTCTGTCTGTCTGTCTGTGATAGCAAGCAATTTTTCGTAACAGTTTTCTCAGTAACTACTCATCACTGCAACTTGAAATTTTGTTTGCAAGATAAGAATGATGTCCTATACCGCAAGTAGCGATTTCAGGATTGCGGGACATCTACTTCCTGTTTACCGACTTAGTTAATTTTCTAGATCTTTTTCAATCTTTGAAAATTTTCGTAACAGTTTTCTCAGTAACTACTCATCACTGCAACTTGAAATTTTGTTTGCAAGATTAAAATGATGTCCTATACGGCAAGTGGCGATTTCAGAATTGCGGGACATCTACTTCCTGTTTACCGACTTAGTTAATTTTCGAGATCTTTTTCAATCTTGGAAAATTTTTGTAACAGTTTTCTCAGTAACTACTCATCACTGCAACTTGAAATTTTGTATGCAAGTTTAGAAAGATGTCCTATACAGCAAGTAGCGATTTCAGGATTGCCGGACATCTACTTCCTGTTTACTGACTTAGTTAATTTTCGAGATCTTTTGTCAATCATTGAAAATTTTCGTAACAGTTTTCTCAGTAACTACTCAACACTGCAACTTGAAATTTTGTATGCAAGTTTAGAATGATGTCCTATACCGCAAGTAGCAATTTCAGGATTTCCAGACATCTACTTCCTGTTTATCAACTTAGTTAATTTTTTGAGATCTTTTGTCAATCGTAGAAAATTTCGTAACAGTTTTCTCAGTAACTACTCATCAATGCAACTTGAAATTTTGTATGCAAGTTTAGAATGATTTCTTATAATGCAAAGAGCGATTTCAGGATTGCTTACCATCTACTTCCTGTTTACTGGGAATTATGCAATTATAACTATTTTTGCAACAAATTATATTGGGGATCTTTTATTTCCATGGGGAGTGGGGGGTATCATTTTGTGGCCCTCCAGGCCACAGTACCTCTAGTTGTGTCCAGCAAATTACTGTGTCCACATTCATTTTAGTTTACACTTGTTCAAATTTCAGTGGTTGACATGCTGCGGTCGTATCATGCTGTGCTCGGCATAGCCCTTTATTAAACCAGATATGATTGGACCTTCATATTTGGTATGTGTATTGATCATGTGAAGCTGAACACCATTATGCAAATTTTGCTAAGGTCAGGTCAAAGGTCAAGGTCACAGAGGTCAAAAGATCAAAATATAAATTTTGCTATAGCTCGTTAATTACAATTGCTAGTGACTTGATATTCTATATGTGACTAGATCTAACAAAGCTTAATATAAATCCACCAAAAATATTTTGGTCTGGTCAAAGGTCAAGGTCAGGGAGTGCAAATTTGGAAACTTTAACAAAAAGTTTATTGTTGCCTATATCTTTTCAACCAGATGTGATAGGACCTTCATATTTGGCCTGTATATTGGTCATGTGAAACTGAATAGCATTATGCAAATTTCACTAAGGTCAGGTCAAAGGTCAAGGTCACAGAGATCAAAAGCTCAAAATATAGATTTTGCTATAGCTTGTTAATTACAATTGCCAAAGGCTTGATATTCCATATATGAATAGATCTAATGAAGCTTAGCACAAATCCACCAAAAAAATTGGGTCAGGTCAAAGGTTAAAGTCACTGAGTGCTAATTTGAAAACAATAACATTGCCTATATTTTTCCAACCAGATGTGATAGGACCTTCATATTGGTTATATGAAACTAAACAGCATTATGCAAATTTCATCTAGGTCAGGTCAAAGGTCAAGGTCAAGGTCACAGAGGTTAAAAGGTCAAAATTTAGATTTACATGTAGCTTATTAATTACAATTGCTAGAGGCTTCATATTCTATATGTGAACAGGTCTTATGGAGCTTAGTACAGATCCTTCAAAAAATTTTTGGTCAGGTTGAAGATTGAGGTCACTGAGTCAAAATTTGGAATCTTTAAAATTGCCTATATCTTTTCAATCAGATTTGATGGGACCTTCATATTTGGCTTGTATAATGATCATATGATGCTGAACACTATTATGCAAATTTCCTTAAGGTCAGGTGAAAGGTCAAGGTCATAGAGGTCAAAAGGTCAAAATCTAGATATTGCTTTAAGCTAGTTAATAACAATTGCAAGAGGCTTGATATTCTATATGTGAATAGATCTAATGGAGCTAAATACAAATGTCTAGACTTAACCTTAATTTCTAGTGATTGGAATTTTAGCATTAATTTTGTATTGTAGACATGGCTGGGGGGGGGGGGGGGGGGNGGTTATAGTGTTTCACAAACACATCTTGTTTATATATAACTTCTGTTTTTTTTAGCTAAATATCGGTCTAAATTTAAGCCAACCAAGTGCCGCCTAAGAAAACTTATTCATCCAATGTATTATCAACCTAGTGAAAGAGGTAAGAATCAAATCATGATTGCAATTGTAATCATGATATGTATGATTTTGTCTCTGAATAAGAGACCAAGAAAGTATTTAATAAAAATAAATAAGAGACCAAGAAAGTATTTTAAAAAAATAAACGGATTTATATCAAAGCTTCGGCTATGGTTTTCTGATTCCTTTTAATGTCAAAATGTCTTTGTAATGTGTATTGTGGTATTTAAATGTAATATTACTATATGTGCTTTGGTTAATAAAATATGTTTACACCAAAAATAAAATTATATTGACTTGATATCTATTAGAAGATGATTTTCAAACCCTTCATGGATAAAAAAAAATGGAGGAAAACCCTAAAACAGTAAAAAAATCGTGAGAATTGCATGATTTGTTACTCATTGCAGTGCTGGTGTCTTTTTATACTACAATAAATTTTTTTTTGTAATATTATGGTATTTAGCTGTAGACCTTGTTGTTTTCACCATCATTGTCACAGTCATTGTCGTTTAGTTCTCTTTGTCTGTAGTCACTTTTGTTTTGGGTCAATAGCTTAAGTTCCAATTGATCAATCCTTATAAAACTTGAACACAATGTTCCTTAGAACAGAACACAGGCTGGGATGGTTTTTTTTGGTATCTTTGTGCAGACACAAAGATATCCAATGTTGCCAAAGCTCAACTCAATTCCCCAGAAATCTCACTACCCTTTTCAAACAGAAGAGAGAAGTCCAATGTTCATACCATAAACGTACATATACAGACTCTCTTGTGCAAAAGAAGGTAACAGTAGTACAGAAACACAAGAGGCTCTCAAGAGCCTGTATCGCTCACCTGGGCCACGGCTGGCATATGCAATTAGAATAATCCCAATGTTTTAAGGGAATTATTTTCAAATTTGTTAATAGACGTTGATGTTATATTATCTTAAGTTTAACTATATTCCAGACTGGCAGCCATTTTGGATTTGGGTGCAGTTCTACTGTCACCTTTCTTGAAGGGGACCATTGAGTGTAATTTTGGTTCCAATTGACTTAATATTTTCAGAGGAGAACATCTTTAAATGCTTTACGATAGGCTTCCGATAGGTCTCAAGGTTAAACTATGTTCCCCAAAGTGGCCATCTTGAATGCGATGCAAACAAGCCAGGCAAATTTTTCAAACAGGAACAACTATGGCCCGTTGTGACCAAGTATGTTTTCATTATTGGCCATGTAATTTCAGGAGAAGATCTTTTAATGTTTTCCCAATGGGGCAAATGTTAAATCTGTTCCCCGTTGGCAGCCATCTTGCATAAAGCAAAGACTTGAAAAACTCTTTTGCAGATTTGAACACCACTGTTATTCAGTCGGTTTGTGAGCTTTTGATGAAGGATTCTGAGACCTGAATCTAGGTTTTTAGAAAACAAGAGGCTCTCAAGAGCCTGTATCGCTCACCTGGGCCACGGCTGACATATGCAGCTAAAATAGTCCAAATGTTTTAACGGCATTATTTTCAAATTTGTTAATAAACATTGATGTTATATTACCATAAGTTAAACTATGTTCCAGACTAGCAGCTATTTTGGATTGGGTGCAGTTCTTTTGGCCAAGTTTGGATCCAATTGGCCCAGTATTTTCAGAGGAGAAGATCTTTGAATGTCTTTTCCCATAGGGTCCAATGTTAAAACTATGATCCCCTCTGTCGGCCATCTTGGATATAGCGTGGATCTGAAAAACAACTTTTTTGCAGGGGACCATCTAAGGACTATTGTGGCCAAGCTTGTTTTTATTGGCCCAGTAGTTTCTGAGAAGAAGATCTTTGAAAGCATTTTCCCATAGGTTCCAATGGTAAAACAGTGATCCCCACTGGTGGCCATCTTGGATATCGCCCGGTTCGGAAAAACAACTTTTTTTGCAGGGGACCAACTAAGGACTATTGTGGCCAGGTTTGGTTTTAATTGGCCCAGTAGTTTCAGAGGAGAAGATCTTTGAAAGTATTTTCCCATAGGGTCCAATGTTAAAAATGATCCCTGCTGGTGGCCATCTTGGAAATCGCACGCATCTGAAAACAACTTTTTTGAAGGGGACCATCTAAGGACTATTACAGCCAAGTTTGGTTTCAATCGGCCCATTAGTTTCAGAGAAGAAGATCTTTGAATGAAAAGTATATGCCGGACAGATGACGGATGGACAGACGACAGACGAGGGACGTACGGACGGACGGACGGACGATGGACGAAAAGTAATGGCAAAAGCTCACCCTGGCTATAGCCAGATGAGCTAAAAATCAACAAGTTGGAAGAAATAACATTGGTATGAAAATGTTACGAGGATGAATATTTTGCAGGATTGAAGGTAAATATCCCCCCTTTTTTAGCTCACCTGGCTAGAGCCAGGGTGAGCTTTTGCCATCACTTTTCGTCCGTCGTCCGTCCGTCGTCCGTCCCGCATAAACTTTTCATTCAAAGATCTTCTTCTCTGAAACTACTGGGCCAATTGAAACCAAACTTGGCCACAATGGTCCCTAGATGGTCCCCTGCAAAAAAGTTGTTTTTCAGATCCGCGCTATATCCAAGACGGCCGCCAGCGGGGATCATAGTTTTAACATTAGACCCTATGGGAAAATACTTTCAAAGATCTTCTCCTCAGAAACTACTCAGCCAATTGATACTGAACTTGGCCACAATTGTCCTTAGATGGTCCCCTGCAAAAAAGTTGTTTTTCAGATCCGCGCTATATCCAAGATGGCCGCCAGCGGGGATCATAGTTTTAACATTGGACCCTTTGGAAAAAAAACCTTTCAAAGATCTTCTCCTCTGAAACTACTCAGCCAATTGAAACCAAACTTGGCCACAATTGTCCTTAGATGGTCCCCTGCAAAAAAGTTGTTTTTCAGATCCTTGCTATATCCAAAATGGCTGCCAGCGGGGATCATAGTTTTAACATTGGACCCTATGGGAAAAGACATTCAAAGATTTTCTCCTCTGAAAATACTGGGCCAATTGGATCCAAACTTGGCCAAAAGAACTGCACCCAATCCAAAATAGCTGCTAGTCTGGAACATAGTTTAACTTATGGTAATATAACATCAATGTTTATTAACAAATTTGAAAATAATGCCCTTAAAACATTGGGACTATTTTAACTGCATATGTCAGCCGTGGCCCAGGTGAGCGATACAGGCTCTTGAGAGCCTCTTGTTTTCTAAAAACCTAGATTCAGGTTTCAGAATCCTTCATCAAAAGCTCACAAACCGACTGAATAACAGTGGTGTTCAAATCACAAATCATTATATGATACATGTATGTAGACAATTTTGAAAAAATTTTGTAGTAAAATTTAAATTGTAAAAAAAGGGAACTACCAAAAACAACTTTTATTTAATAAGTGAAACAAACTATTCATTGAGCTCTTTTTAGCAGTATATGGCTAAAAATTGGCCAATAGAAATGAATACTTAAGAATTTTCTGAGCAGGGATTGTTTTCATATGGCATACACAGGGAAATTTCACTTTGGGAACTTTAATATGGCCAACTTCTGCTCTTGCATAGCTTATTTTGTTGGAATTGATTTTATAAACATATATACATTGTTTGTGTAAAAACAGCAGCATCACAATCTTTGTTTAATTAACCTGATGTTAACCTGGTTATATATATATATACTTCAGCACACAGTGAAAACTGGATTAGAATAGTGTAGTATGTTCATCATCATAGGATCTTTTCAAACAAAATTATACAACACAGTGTGGCATTTAGCATATTTATCATGTAATTTTCAGCTAAACCTGGCCATGGATGTAAACAAATACCCAAGAAATGTAAACAAACCCCAACTTCGCCACAGTCCTTACAAGAGAAGGAAATAGGTAAGTTCAGTTCATCATTCATAAGGATCATCATCAGTTCGGGGATCAGAGAATTAGAACAGGTATATGACTTTGCCTTTACAGAGGTTCGCTCCTCAATTTGAAAATAAACAGGATTTCAGATAAAATCGATATTTTGGTAGAAAATTAAAAAGGGAGTAATTTAAGCAAAAAAAAAGATAGGTTGTTGGCCTTGTTTTCGAGATATAAGTGGTTAAAATTGGCAGGAAACGGAAATCCTCTGAATTTTCATAGGTATAATATTAGCAAGGTTTAACCATGAATGAATAAGATTTAATGAAATTTTTATAACATTTTAATTAAGATGTATATAATGAAATAATAGATAAAAATAAGGGGATCCATGGGCAAAGGAGAAAGAAAATCTCATAGAAATACCAAAACGTGAGGGGAACCTCCTTAAAGAGAAAACCAAGAAGGTATTCAATTGAAATAAACTTGAGGTAGATCAACACTAATACACTGTGCATTGGATTGGCGCATTTGCGAAACAAGTGTTAAATGCGGATTTGACTTGATTTTCAAGACGAAATATTCCTTATTTGGCCTTTTCATTGAGACGTCATAATAGATCGGCATACACTTTCCCGTGAATTAGCTCCCTTTTCTCGTAAATATTGTCTATTTCGTTAACTATACAAAATATCTCTCTTAATCAAATGGTGACATTTAGATTTTTTCAGCTCAATGTATAGCTGAAGTATATAGCTCTGAAATATCAAAAAATTAAAAAAAAACTATCTGATATTTATTTCATGTGAAAGCTAAATAATAAGCATGATAAACTGCATGTTGTCACATTTTCCTATATATTCTTTGTAAATATTACTGAAAAATACTGAATTTGGCCTGATTTTCAAAGCCTGATAACAGGAAAAGAGGATTGGTGACATATCATTTTTATTTTATTTTTTGAACAAATGGACTAAGACCTACAAAATATCTCAAAATAAAAAAATTCTGTGTGATATTTTTATTAGGATTGATCTACCTTAAGTAAAATGTCTTTGGAGATGATTGCTCTCAATCTCAAAAATGAAAAAAAATCAAGATATCAAGATTGTTGAAGGCCTCTGGACACTTTTTAAACTCTTTTTTTTTTGGCATGGATATACATGGTTAGTTGGATCAACTCTTTACTACATTTTTATACCCCCAAATGAAGTTTTGTTGTATATAAGAATTGTCTTATCTGTCTGTCTGTCTGCCTGTTTATTAATCTATTTGTATTCTTTTTTAGCTCACTTGCTATGCCAGGGTGAAATTTTGCCATCACTTGGCGTCCGGCGTCCGGCCGTCGTCCGTCCGTCCGTCGTAAACTTTTCATTCAAAGATCTTCTCCTCTGAAACCACTGGGCAAATTGGAACCAAACTTGGTCACAATAGTCCTTGGGTGGTCCCCTTCAAAAAAGGTATCCGACATGTCCGTACCTAATCAAAGATGGCCACCAGCAGGGAACATAGTTTTAACATTTGACCCTATGGAAAAGACATTCAAAGATCTTCTTCTCAGAAACTACCAGTCCAATTATAACCAAACTTAGACACAATGGTCCTTAGATGGTCCCTTCCAAAAAAGGTATCCGACAGGTCAGTACCTAATCCAAGATGGCTGCCAATGGGGAACATAGTTTTAACATTGGACCCTATGGGAAAGACATTCAAAGATCTTCTTCTATGAAACTACCAGTCCAATTATAACCAAACTTAGTCACAATGATCCTTAGATGGTCCCTTCCAAAAAAGGTATCCAGCAAGTCCGTATTTAATCCAAGATGGCTGCCAGCGGGGAACATAATTTTAACATTGGACCTATGGGAAAGATATTCAAAGATCTTCTTCTCAGAAACTAACTGTCCAATACAAACTATACTAAGCCACAATGGTCCTTAGATGGTCCCATCCAAAAAAGTTATCCGGCAGGTCCATACCTCATCCAAGATTGCTGCCAGCGGGGAACATAGTTTTAACATTGGACCCTATGGTAAGTACATTCAAAGATCTTCTCAGAAACTACTTGTCAAATTAAAACTTAACTAAGCCTTAATGGTCCTTAGATGGTCCCATCCAAAAAAGTTATCTTGCAGGTATGTACCTCATCCAAGATGGCTGCCAGCGGGAACAAAGTTTTAACATTGGACCCTATGGAAAAGACATTCAAAGATCTTCTTCTCAGAAACTACAAGTCCATTTAGAACCAAACTTAGTCACAATGGCCCTTAGATGGTCCTTTCCAAAAAAGGTATCTTGCAGGTCTGTACCTCATCCAAGATGGCGGCCAGCGGGAACATAGTTTTAACATTGAACCCTATGGAATATATACATTCAAAGATCTTCTTCTCAGAAACTACTGGTCCAATTAGAACTAAACTAAGCCACAATGGTTCTTAGGTGGTCCAATCCAAAAAATGTATCTGGCAGGTCCATACCTCATCCAAGATGGCCACCATCTGGAACATAGTTTTTACATTGGCCCTATTGATTTTAAGGGGAACCTCTGCCCAAATTTTTTGAATTTTTATTTGAATTGTGGTCTGAAAGTTGCAATTTCAGCATTATGTATTACCTTGATTATAAGGGGAACCCCTGCCCAATTTTTTTTTGAATGGTGTTCTGTTATGGGTTGTAATGGATGGTGGATTTTTCGGTTGCCATGGAAACCAAACAAGAATACTGTAATTATACCCCACGCAACGAAGTTGCGGAGGGTATAATGTTTTTGACTGGTCCGTCTGTCCGTCCATCCGTCAGTCCTGTTCTTGTCACTGCAACTCCTCTGTAACCGCTTGACGGATTGCTTTCATATTTGGTAGGATTGTTGGTAATGATGTGTAGATGTGCATACTATACCCCCATATTGATCGGATAATTTATGTGGGAGTTATGGGACTTAGACTATTTTCAATTAAAATACATGTACCAAAGTATCATCTTGTCACTGCAACTGCTCTGAAACCGCTCAATGGATTGCTTTCATATTTGGTAGGATTGTTGGTCACGATGTGTAGATGTGCATACTTTACTGCCTTATTGATCGGATTATTTTTATGGGAGTTATTAGACTTGAGTTATTGATCGGATAATTTTTGTGGGAGTTATGGGACTAAGACTATTTTCAATTAAAATACCAAAGTATCATCTTGTCATTGCAACTCCTCTGAAACAGCTCAATGGATTGGTTTCATATTTAGTAGGATTGTTGGTCATGATGTGTAGATGTACATACGTTACTGCCTTACTGATCGGATTATTTTTATGGGAGTTATTGGACTTAGACTATTTTCAGCTAAAACAGCAAGTATCATCTTGTCACTGCAACTCCTGAAGTCGCTTAATGAAGTGCTTTCATATTTGGTAGGATTGTTGGTCATGATGTATAGATGTGCATACTTTACTGCTTCATTGATCATATTATTTTTATGAGAGTTATTTTACTTAGACTATTTTCAGCTAAAACATCAAGTATCATCTTGTCACTGCAACTCCTATGAAACCGCTTAATGGATTGCTTTCATATTTGGGAGGATTGTTGGTCATGATGTGTAGATGTGCATACTATACTGCCTTATTGATCTGATCATTTTTTTGGGAGTTATTGGACTTAGACTATTTTCAGCTAAAACAGCAAGTATCATCTTGTCATGGGTAATTTCCCTTTAAAATCTGACTGTTTTCAAATCTTCTTTGGTTTACTTTTCTCTTTTAAGTTTAAGAGAAATTCCCTGCTATCACTTTATTAAAAACAATTATTTGTTACATAATCAAGAGTAAAAAAGGTGTTTTTATACAAATTTTTACAATTTTTTGCAAAAATACTTCCATAATCTTTACTTATTTCACATTGTAATAATTTGAGTATATAAATGTATATTGTGTCCTACATTGGTCAATGTTTGCCTTCAATTGAAATATCTTTCCCAGATACTGTAGTAGAAGTTTTTCGTCTTCATAGTCTGAATGGACTCTACTACTAACCTGGTTATGCCATGGTGAGTTTTTGCTATCACTGTGTCTTGGGTCTGTCAGTCATACACTTTTCATTCAAACGTCTTCTCTGAAACTGCT